>APFE031274835.1:115762-137679 GCA_000404065.3 Pinus taeda | reverse complement strand
GTAGATGCTACTGGAATTAGGACTTCCTTGCAGAAGCTTGTGAGGAGAGATTACCATCTTTTCTTGTTTCATTTGGAAGTGGGTGAGCTTATCAAAGTAAAGAAAACTCTTGCTGGACCCTGGGAGGAACTTGCACAACACCAAGGCTCAGGTTGTAATGGTTTCTTTTTTGTTTCCTTAATACAAATAAGTCCATTCTTCTCAATGATTTGTTGTTAATGAATTGTTTCATATACTCCTTGGTCTATATGTTGAATATGCTTTGTTTTATGGAATATTCAGGTGTTATGTAATCATTTAATTGTTAGTGAATGCAGGTTTCAAAGTGAAGGAGGAGCTCATCTGGATCGACGAGGCTAGACTACTACAACAGCGTGGGACTACAGGTAGGATCTTAAACACTTGGTTTCTCGTATGATAATGCATGTTTAGAGAAGGATTGCTCTTAATTGTCTTGTTTGTCACTAGAAAGTCTTAGGCTTCTAGGGAGGTTGGTTTTGTCCGCAGGATTAACTCTTTCCGCATCACACATTGCATCTGTTCCTCAAAAAGGGTAGAACAACCAAGTGAAAGCGTATGATTGGCCAAAAAGATGGTAGCTATGGGATGAAAACAACCAAGGCTCATCTGATAGAAAAGGCTGATAGAATGGCAATCACGAGGGTTAAAAATTGAAAATGGGTTCATTTTTAGACAAGCTTGAACCATATGGAACTATGATTGAATTCAGTTTCATGTTTACACAAGCTTGAAATGAAAAATTATGCTTGAGTTGGTTTTCATGTCCCCAGCTTGATGAAAGGGAGAGTCTCCTGTAACCAAATGGAAGTCACTGCGATGAAGCAGGATGATTAATCCAACACCTATTTGGCTTTGTCCAAATAGACAAAGGTGAATGGTGTGATAGACCAATCACATAACCTACAGGGAAAATTATCTTTACCACTATTGTTTCATTTTTTAACAAGGTTGACAGAATAAAAGAAATATCCTCGAAGACTCTTGGTCACAACTCATAAGTGGTCATAAAGGAGAGATCGAGTTCCAATGCCCCTAGTACATAATGTACAACATCACTGAATTGAACGTCAGTTGATGTACATATGGAATAGGTTGCCACATGATTAACTTGTGGCAGGGATGATACTATTGGTATAAATGGACCATTTAGGGACGATGGTTGACTAGGAGCTATATTTGGATTGGGAAATGAAAGCTGGTCAATGGTGACAATCCTGCCTTCATGCGGGAAACAAATAACTCGAAAGAGTGTTGAAACAATAGTTCCCATTCCATAAACATAGTCACACCCTAGAAGTAAATTGTAATCTAAAGGGCCCAGGACTACCATCACATTCAGATAAATGGGTTGGGATGATGGATGACTAGGAGCTATATTTGGACCGATGGTATCATCCCCAGCAGAGTCACCAATTTGTTTATGGGAAAATTAGTGTCTTGTCGAACGACTAACCCTCTAGGCTTGGCATCTACCCTAGAAACAACAGATTTAAGCAATTCAATGATTTTTCCTATGTGTAACAGATAAGAGAAAGATAGTGGAACCAACCTGGAACTGCCGCTTAATCCCTTACTTGATCTCTCTCTCCTTTGGAAGATCTTGCAACACCTCCCCATACTTAACACGCTTGGAGAGTACCTACACAAGTACAACAACAAAGAACTGTCAAAGCATCGTGATCTATTACAACATAAACATTACAAAATCAGATATATAATGAACAAATGATAGCATTCACAATTGCACAATCATATGGGAGAAAACTTGAAGAGCTTTATTAATAGAAAGGAGAATTACAACCCAGTTGTCTGATCTAGTTCCATTCTCCCAGCTTCAATCCTTCTTCACCTCATGAAATAGCAAGATCAAACCAACAAGAATACAATGCATTCTCCTCAATGACAAACTATCAACACTTACTTGCAATTCACAACATTCCAGCCCCCTGATCTCTTGGATGGGAGATCAATTTATAGATTTTTGCAAGGGTGTGAGTCATCCATGGGGTTTGATTAGTGTCATTCCACTTGTTACAATTGGTTCCACAAGGGAAGGGATTGGAGATGGTTTCCTAGTTCCCTTGTTCATCCTTGGGAAAATTCAGAGAGGCAAGTGGCACAAGAGAAGTTTCTAGAAGATTCCCTAAGCAACCAACTAACAAAATGTCCAGGAAATTTGTCCATCCTCACCCATCACACCCTATATAAGGCCTAAGCAGTATGCGTCACACCTTGGCAGTGTACCACTCAGTATGCATCACACTTTGCCAATGGAGCGGTCAGTATGGTTCAATTTAGGCAATTTCTGGATGGTTTCTTAGATTGAACTTTTGGGGAATGATGTATTCATATGACTATGCTCCTTTAGGGTATGAAACAACTCTTTTGGGGGTTGATGAGCCCTAATAAATTGACATATAAGTTTGGAGTTGATGTGCCCAAATATGCCTATAACAGGTGGTGTAGCCTCAGGAAGCCTTGGTTGAGTTTGGTTTTAAGTCCCACATTCATGCTTAGAATATGGCATGGGGGTGATTGGCTGAAAGAAAGATTTGGTTAAGCCAATCTATGGTCGAGTGGTTCTTGGGAGTTCCAAACCTAGTTGGTCATTGCATTCATTAATATGAGGTTATTTATCCTTGTTATTTCATGAGGATTATACTAGTTCATATGTGGATTATATGGTTGTTGTTTCCTTAGTCTTACTGTTGTTATTATGCCAGTTATGAATATGTATTATGATAGTGGTGATGTATGACTCCCACCATGTTTTTACTTGTAAATAAATGAACAATGTATCTATGGTCTAATAGATGATAATGTAGCTAATGTGATAAGGAAACAATGCCTCATAGTGAAACTCAGATAAGTATGATAGCCCTATGCTAAGCTCTACTGTTAAGACATGTAGATTTCATATTCGTGACATGATTGACGAAATGCCTATCATGGCTAGTAGGGGTCCAGTCTAGTACTTGTTGATGTTTTTGCAAATATATCTATTGAATTTCATTTCTGAAGGTTTCATTGAGTTTTGGGCAGTGAATTGGTCTCTAGGCCTGAAAAATGGCACAAATCCCAAAGTCATAGGCACAACACTGGGGAAAAAGGTTCCTGGAAGCTTCCTTTCCTTGTTGTGGGAGCTTCTAGAACCTTCAAGATGCATCCTTGTCCATATCAAGGGAGTGTCCAGGAGTTTGATGCACTAAAACTTAAGTTGGTCTCAGGGTACACTTACTTGAGTGGTTGGGATGGATCCTGGGATTTTTTTTGCTGATGTGGAAGGTCTATGTGATGTGTTATGTCGGTTCCACTTCCTTAACTGACACATAGGGAGTCGAATCATATCTTTCCTATTACATGTTTACCCCAGTTGGTCAATTACTTGGGTAGATGTGGGAGGAGGGTGTTATAGAGTGGTATAAGACCGGGTTTCATTCTCTTTGGGTGGTTTCTAGTTTTGTTCCTTTGGGTAATATCTAATACCACATAGTTGTATCACAACATGGTTTCATCCTCTTTGGGTAATATTTGATACCACAGAGTGGCATCAGAGCATGGGTTCACTCTCTATGAGTAATATATGATACAATAGAGTGGTATTAAAGCATGGTTGTGCTCTCTTTAGGTCACATCTAATGCCACAAAGTGGTATTAGAGCAATTTTTGTTCTCCTTGGATGGTGTCTGGTTTCTAGTCTCTTTGTGCGATATTTGATACCATAGAGTTTTATCAAAGCAGGTTCACCCCTCAAACTGGATGGGCAGTGTGTTGGTCATGCATTCATGTCATTTTCATATGTGTTCCTTATGTTTCTAGTCCATGTGCTTGCTGCATTTGCGTGGTGTTGATCATAGTTGTAGTGATGTCGCCATGTGAAGGTTGATGTATTGTTGTATATGCATTTTTTATGCATGTCAGTGTCTATATGTTTTTACAAATGCATTTTCATGGTGAAGGTTGTTGTGCATAAGGTCATTGCATGAAATTAGGTCATCATCATGATATTCGTATGTTATGGTGCTAATGTGTTCGCTAAGATAGAGCAGGAGATGCATATCATTAAAGTGAAGTTGCAACAATGGAATTAGGGGTAAGAGCAGATCATCATACATGTTTGTATGGTGTATGTTGATCAATGTTTGTTATGTGAATTAGGGTTACTGATATGCTTGTCATTATATTATTATTATGGTTACATGTATGATAAATTCTAGTTGATTAGTGTAGTCATATGCACATGCGTCAGATAATCATGAATGATAGTAACCCATGGTTGTATTCATTGCTATTATTGTTTTATGATAGTTAACTTGATGATTGTGTAATATGTTGTTGATGATCATGTTATATGTTAACTTGTTGTTGTTATATGTTAGTTAATGATTAGGGTTATTGCATTAAGATTTTGATGTTATTTATATCATGCTAAATTGGATTAGCCTATGCAGATGGTTAGGGTTATGAAATTAAGGTATGAGCTTGACTATGTCATCTATTTGATGTTTAAGTGTTTTATTATGCCATCTAATTGATTTATTTAACATGTTATGTTTGCTAGTTGGTTGAATGTTTGATGAATTTCATAATATGACTATGTGTATGTAAGATTTCTCGAAGGAATGATCTTGTTTTAAGATGGTTTTACTCACACATATGTGTTGAGGTAGCTGATATGTACTTGAGTGTAAGTAGGTGAAAGTTGTAGCATTATGTCTAGTGACTACGAGTTGACTATGGATTATGACATGATTTTTAGTCTTGGTAAAGGTTGATTTCAAATTAGTAGATATGTTTTCTTGATCTTTGGAACATGTGTGTTCAGTTACAAGGTAGTGTGATTGGCACAACAAGGTAAGGTAATTGGTATATTGTTACATTTATTTATGCACTAGCAGTTATGTGTTATGGCAGTATGATAGAGATAATTGCATGGCAAAGAAATTTCCATGGAATCTTGAAGAAGGCTCAATTTGAGATTTCCCTTGGAAGCACTGGGAACCCATGGGGATTGAGTCATGGTGTCTGTTGAGAGCCTTGTGATTTTGGTACCTTGTCATTTTCTTGTGCTTGATTTGTAGTTTTATTATGTCTAGTGCACAATCATGATGCTTTGTTTGTGGTGTCATATTGTTATTGGTTTTCTCTTGCTTGTTTCTTGGTATTGCCTTTTATGTTTTGAGAGTCTTGGGAATTGGTTGGGAAAGAACAAAGTTGATGGAACTCTGGGAGAGGTGTGTGGAACCCAAAAAGTAATGAAAAAATTGGATGAAGTTGGTGCATGTGTAAGGGAAACTAAAGGTAAGAGTATGACAATCTGTTAGCGCTCAAATCTACCTTAGGCTGAAATAAGGTAAAACTCGAGGCTACATCAAACCACGCTCAGCCTCGTAGCTAGCCCTACGAGGACAGTAGAGGGCTCTCTCCGAGTCAATCTCGGCAAAAGGTAATCAAAGAGGTCGAGATGACTGAATTGATAACTAATTTTAGGCTAAGTATGAAGTACAAAGGTTTGATTTGAGTTTTTAGGAGTTTTTGTGTTGAAACAGGGAAAGGCAAATTTGGGCTTGGGGATGAGGCACAGTTTCTGCAGAGGTCTGAATGGGGCAAGGAAGGCGATCGCCTTGATGCTTTTGAAGGGAATGAATGGGTAGATCAGATTGGTGAGGAGCTAAGGAGAGCAAGAAGGTTTCAAGGATTCTCCTTAAACAGGTGAGAACATTGAAAATCAAACAAATTTAAAGGCAGAGCATAGCAATCTATGGATTCTACCTTAACACTTCATTTGTTCAATCGCAGAAGGTGAGAGAAGGAAAATGATACACATAAAAACTTAAAATTACTGAGAGAAGCACACCATCAAAACATAAAGCCACATGGATCCCAAATAGTGCTGCAAAACCCTGGTCTTTCCTTAGCCAAAAATGCATAGAAAATATGTACAATGATATGCCACAGCGATCCCAAGTGTCCAACCCTGAAAATGACTTACGAAATACATGATATAGACTAGCCCAACCCATTCCCTTTCCTCTAGGGGTCGGGTGCATCATTCTAGGAGTTGTTTCAACCAATTCTAAACAAAACACTAAAATCTAGGCAATCAAAACAACTTGCCTCTATAAGGTAGGAAACTGATTTATTCATTAAATTTTTACTTTTTAATGAATGAATCATCTAGAAAAAGTAAATAAGTGCCAAAATTACATCATGTTTATCCAATTACATCAAGATAGAACAAAAATTACATCTGGAAGCAAAACTAGTCAAACTGGCCGAATTTCTGAGCTGGAAGGTGAAAAATTGGGCAAAAATCCTCTGTGCGCCGCTCCAAAATCTGTGTGCGTCGCGCCACTTTGAGGCTGAGTTTGAGGAACTTCTTGAAGTCCAAGTTGAGCCCAAGTGTGCTTGTTGGAAAGAACTTCCTGTCTATCTTCCAACCCAAGTGGAAGTTTCCAATTTGGTGCCCATTTTCCCCTCCAAAACTTCATTCTCCCAAGACGGCTTTCTATGTGTCAAAATAGGGGCAGAGAGGTCACTTTTTGAGTGTTTTTTGACCTTTTTGGGACCCAAAACTTGCCCAAAAATATTGGCCATACACCAACAGTCATGATTTTCCATGCCAAATCCAAAAATATAAACTTTTTTCCATTTGGAGCTCCCTAGGAAAAGCGCGCGCCAGGTGGCACAACGCATAGGGAGGCAAAACCCTGTTTTTCAATGTCAAAATTTGTCAAAATGCCAAAAATGCCCCAAATTTGTTGAAAATTGGGCTGGAGCTTCTGCTTCAAGTTTCATGCTGACCTAAAGAGGCTTCGACCAATATCCGAAGGCGATCATGCTCCTTTTGCCTCTTTTGCTTCTTTGTTGCCTTCCTTAGTTTTGAATTTAGATTCCTTATTCGTGCCTTGGCACTCATATTTCGCACCTTATAATGGAAAGCCATGTGTCTCAAAAATGCCTTTTCCTTGTCGGCCTTTTCCAACAGTCTCTCCAGGTTGATTTTGATTCTCTCGAGCCAAGACTCTCAATCATCATTAATCACTTGCTCCAATGAAGTGAGCTCAATCCTCCTCTGTTGGGCAGCTCGGCGATTCTCGTGGATGCTTTGCAACTCCATGATCTCCTGTTGGTCTTCGAGCTATTTATTCCTCTACTCTAAGTATTTGATGATCCACTTAGCCCTCTCCAAGTTGAGGGATAAGGCATTGATCTCTGTCTGCTGCTCCTGAATGACCTCTCTAAGATGTGCACTTTGCGGGCCCATGTCGGTATCGTCATCCTGAATGAGAATGAAGTCAATCTCTTGTTCACCTGAAGGCCCCTCATCCTACATTGGCCTCTTGCCTTTGTCTGGTACCTGTGGTGCTGATGTCAAGAGTGAGGCCCCTTCCACCCCAAGTGGAGATAACACTTGCTTCGCTGTTGCAAACAAATTTCTAGTGCCCCTCTGATACGTGATGAACACAAGCACACTAATGGTCTCATGGCGTTGATACTGATGAGAAGGTCCACCAGTCTCATGCCTAACCTCTAAAATTCCCTGTGAATCCCTGAAGAAATCACGGGAGATGAATTCATCCCATGTGATGCCCTGTAATCCAAGATGATGAACAACCATAATCTTGATGAGAGCAAAATGGCAAATGTTGTTGAACTGCTGCTCAGGGGTCTTGTGCTGCACAAGGGCGGTCATCCTCTCTATGTTTTGGCATATGAAATATGGGATGTTCATCATCCATACCGAGTGAAATGCATGAGAAACCTGATGTGATAAGCATATACTCGGGAGAAGCGACCTTCACAACTGAAATACTTCATGATTAATTTCATTAATGGAGCATATTCATCTTTGAGATATCGGAACAGGAACACCCTCTTGAGCTGCGTCAAGAAACCTGGTTTAACATATGGCTCATAAATTTGTCGGTCAATCTTCTGCTTCTTATTCCATGGTTCTCCAATGTAAGGCATGCCGGTGGCCAGTGAGATAGATTCTGGTGTAAGTGTGAAGGTGACACCAGCCAAAGTAACCTGATCTCCATGTAAATGCAGTACGAATAGATGAGCCAACTCATGATGAAATTGAACATTGGCCACCTTCTCACAAAACTCATAGCATACATGAAACTGGAAACAAGAGACGGTAAGAGGGCAGACCTGCAATTCTGTAAGGGTGGTCGGTTCTTCTCTAACATGTTTGCCTCCTCTATGAGGCCTCTGGGGTGCATGTTCTTCCATGGGAGAGTCACTTTGAGTTTCGACTTCATAATCAGAAGAATGCTCAGATGCCATGACAGCTGTACAAAATACCTTGAGGAAAAGATGTTGTTGTATATGAATTGTGCTTGGACTGCTCTTTAATGATGTATGAAACTGCTGTGTTGTAATGCAATATAGTTGGATTGTGCCACCAAGGGGAAAAAGAGACTGTTAGGAAGCGGAAAACAGTAAGGGATTAGGGGGTATTAGGATAAAGTTTATTAGGGAAAGGAGGAGGGTTTGAGGGATTTTACGTATAGGGTTAGGAGACTTTTTATAAGGGCTAGGGTTTGGGTTTTGGGATTTGAGTGTAAGAAAGAAAATGTAGGATTGATGAGCTTAGTGGAGGGGTAGGAAATGATGAAACAAGGGAGAAATGGGGAAGGAGGAGAGTCCTTGGTGCCAAAACAAAGATTTTAGAACCCACAACAATTTTCCTTTGAGGCACTTTAGAGGTAGGGTTTGGATTTTTGTTTCATTCATTAACATCCGTAAACCATCATTACTCAGCACAAAAATGGATGAAACATGTAGATGTCGACCCTACCTAGCAAATCCATGCAAATAAATGGAAATTTGGGAGAAATTTCAAACGTTTTCAAGCTGTAGACTGTATGCACCGTGCCAAGAACCCAGTGTGTCGTGCCCGTTCAGAATTACACTAGGCAACTTCTCCCAGTGCGCCGCACGCTTCCAGTGCGCCACGCCACCTGTTCTGTGCACTGCGCTGGCTAGTTACATGCAATTTCACCCCAAAACACACACTTGCTCACCCAATTCACATTGATCTTCATGGCAAAACCTTTATAAAGATATTGATTTGATTTTTGGTTCTTCAAAACCCATTTTTGTAATGTTTTGGTTTTTGGCACTTTTTCACAATTAATACAACTCTGTCCTTTTGTTTCCCCCTTGATTTTGGCTTCAAATGATGAATTTCTTGGCAATTTTTTGGAGGAACAGTGGCATGTTTGACCAAGGAAGACCAGGGCTGCGCCTGAAGAATTCAAGAACTGAAAAACGTTTTTGAAAATTATTACAAAAAATGAAATGTCGACTTTTCTTCAAAATAGATTTTTGAAGAACAGTCATAATCGATCCATATGATGATGAAAATCTTTGAAAGGAGAACTTATTAAGAACCTCCCTCAGCTCTACTGGCTTTATTGGACATCTTGAAGACACAACTTATGAAACCCTAGACCTAGTGACCGAAAATAACTCTTGCTAATCAAAAGACTAAATCAGGGCCGTAAGTGACTCAAAAATTTGATTTAGACGAATAGACTTGAGCCAACAGTGCAAAGCATGAGGGGTGATGAATGACTAAACCCTTCTGTCAGATTATGGCATGCCCCTAGGAGAATGCAACTTAGTGAAACGAGCGAGACACCTAAAAATGGAATGCAATAAATAGAAATGATCTCTGATGGAGGGATGTAAAGTCCGACTCTAACATTAGCTCTAATGGGGATGGTAGCTCCTTGGAGGTGCCAAGAACGGCAGATCTCTGGGAGAGCTAGGCAGTGCCTTCGTCCATTGGGCTATGGAGTCCGTTATTTTGACAAATTTAACACAAGACTCTTGACTCATTTATTGACTCAAATTGACTCAACCTGATTCAATTAAGCAACCAAAATGATTGAAAAACTGACTCGACAAACTGAACTCAAAACTGAAATCTTTCTTCAGAATTATAGCCTTCACTTCGGGCCCCAGACTGAAGAAAAGATCCCATCACACAAGTGAAATGAAACTGAAATTAAATGGTATGTACAGTGACAATGTGGATAGCAGAAATAACTTAGAAATGATACCTCTTGAGCAGCCGACCATTGACCGGCCCTCCGGGACATTCTTCCCCATTCATCTCCTTCAGAAGAAAGGCATTCTAACCACGATATGCAGCAATTTTGAAAGGACCTTTCCAGAGATTTTCGAACTTACCGTGCTTACCCTTGTCCTCATTCCTTGCATCCCACTTCAACACCACTTCCTCTAATTGGAATCTGTCCACCTTTTCTTTTTTGTCATAGATTTTCTTAATCTTCTCCTACAACTTGGATGTGTTTTGGAAAACCTCTTCTCGTGTCTACTGCAAATGGATCATTTGATTCAATCTTCGCTGTATAGGATCTTCCTCACTTCCGGCTTCCTAAAGAAGTTTGACTATCGGAGCTGCTAGAGAAGTAGGAAACACTGTATCAGCTCCATAAACAAGCTCAAAGGGAGACATACCAATGGATTTCTTTTGGCTGACCCGATTTGCCCAAAGTGCATTGACCAACTTCTTATGCCAACTCTTCTTGTTAATTTCCAGCAGCTTCTTGATGATGTTGACTAAAGATTTATTAGACGACTCTGCCAAACCATTTCCTTGCAGATGATAGGTGGTTGAGTGACCCAAAATGATTTTATACTTGTTACAAAACTCAATCATTCTCTTTGATTTAAAAGCTGCTACGTTGTCATTGATTAACTTATTCGGGCAACCAAAATGAGATAAGATATTATTCTCAAGGAAGGAAATAATTACCGCATTTGTAGCTTGTCTGGTGGGAATTGCTTTGATCCATTTCATGAAATAATCTGTTCCCGTGAGAATCCATCGATGCTGACCTGAAGAAGCGGGATGAATTTCACCAATGAAATCCAACCCCCACTGTTGAAAAGGGGCACTCACCTCAATGGGCTTAAGCGGCAAAGGCTGTAATTTCTGCCTTCCTTCAAAAATCTGACATTGATGACAGCTCTTGACCACTTTATATACATCAGCAAACAATGTCGGCCAATAGTATCCTGCACGGAGAATTTTGTTTACCATTGTTTTCCAAAAGAGGTGACCACCACAATCTCCTTTATGGGAATCCTCCATGGCTTGTTGCGCTTCTCCTTCCACCAAACAATTCAACAGAACACCACTGGGATCTTTCCAATAAAGTGTAGAATTTAAAATACAAAACTTTGCAGCCTTTAACTTGAGCATTCTACCTTTGTTTCTAGCCATGCCGGGTGGTGGTGACAAATTTTGCAGCACATATATGATCTCTGAATACCACGGGGAAAGAACAAACATTTTGGATACTTGAATTGACGAACCTTCCTCATTTTCATCGGACATAGCAGTGATCAGATTTATGTCTAAGGCGTGCAAGTTTGTTTCGGCCATTAACTTTTCCAATCCCTTCACAAATGCAAGGGCTTGGTTTTCAATGATGTTGTACTTTAGAGTTGCGTCTCTTATAGTTCGGCTGAAAAAAGCAATTGGTCTTTCATAGTCATCTCTCTTCTACATTAAGACAGCTGCCATTGTATGCTCCGAGGCAAAAGAAAACAATATAAAATCCTGAGTGTAGTCCAGGCTAATTAGGAGCTGAAGAAAGAGCTAATTTGACTAAGTTGAAAGATTTGACTGCCTCTTCTGTCCACATCACTTGGCTGTCCTTCTTACGCATGTTTGTAATCTCTCTTAGATGTTCACCAAGATTAAGAACAAAGCGGTGAAGAAAATTCATCTTGCCATTAAACGAGTGAATCTCCTTCTTATTCTGGGGCAAATCAATTTTCTGAATCGCTTCCACACGTGTTGGATCAATATGAATGCCATCTTTTGATATAATGTGCCCAAGTAGTTTGCCCTCATCCATGGCAAACAAGCTCTTCTTCAGATTCAGCGACACACCATATTTTCTGCACTTTTGAAAGACAATTTTCAAATGATACAAGTGTTCTTCATCTAATTTGGAAAACCTGATCAAATCATCAAGGTACACAACCAAGAAGACATCCTTCTCATTTGCGAAAGCCAAGTCCATTGCCCGCTGAAAAGTGGCACCCGTGTTCTTCAAACCGAAAGGCATTTTGGCGTAATGAAAGGTTCCCCACGAAGTGGTGAAAGCTGTTTTGTCTCGGTCATCTTCATGGATCAAAATTTGGTTATATCCAGAATAACCATTGAGTAGTGACATATGAGATGCTCCAACTACTCACTAAAGTATATGATCCATTTTGGGAAGTGGATAATTGTTCTTCAATGAAATGTTATTCAGATTCCTAAAATCAATGCACAAGCAATCTCACCTGTCTTCTTTCGTACGGGCACCAAATTAGAGATCCAATCAGAAAATCTGATGGGAACAATGATTCCTGATTTGTACAACCTATTTATCTCCTTCTCAATTGATGGCAGCAGTTTTGGATTTAGCCTTCTCAACTTTTGTCTGAAAGGTTTTTGATTAGGCTTGATAGGAATGGTATTCTGAATTATATTGGTATCATACGTCTTCAAGTCAGAATAATCCCAAGCAAACACATCAGCAAAAGATGACAACAAACTGATATATTTGGCCTTTACCTTTTGTGGCAATGCTTTGGACAATTTTACCATTTTAGGATTGGCAGCTGTTCCGATATTGACCTCCTCAACCCCCTTTTCTGTTGGCTACAATGTTGGCTTGCGGGCTACATCATCTTGATCAAAGAGCTC
The DNA here is from genome assembly GCA_000404065.3 of Pinus taeda. NCBI lineage: Eukaryota > Viridiplantae > Streptophyta > Pinopsida > Pinales > Pinaceae > Pinus > Pinus taeda. Next base: position 124,910 of record APFE031274835.1, on the reverse strand, counting down.
TTCTAAAGGTATCAACCCTTTAGGAATGATGTTATCCTTTAACTGCAACACTTCCATTTGATTGATCTGCACACCATCTTTACCATCATCATGTTCTACATCAATTGAGGTATCTTTGAACTTACCTTTGTTTTGCAGAAAATCATCAATCTCCTCATGGTCTTGGAAAACTTACCAATATCTTTGATTTTCCAAGACAGTCGGACGATGCTTGACATGGATTTCGAATATATTACTAGAGTTCATAGGGATCTTCAAATTACTTTTTGCCTTAGCAAGTGCATCAGTAATGCCATTTTGCATACGAGGCACACACGTCAAGGTATAATCTGAAAACAATTTCAGGATGTCTAGAACAACATTTTGATAAGCTCACATCCCAAGGTGTTTTGCTTGATACTCACCTTTAACTTGCTTAATCACCAATTCAGAGTCTCCATATACTGCAATCCTCTTAGCATTAAGATTTCTAAGAATTTTTAGGCCAGCAATCAAAGCCTCATACTCAGCTACATTGTTTGAATAATCAAATGCTAGTTTGTAAGAACATACCCGCACATTACTAGGCACTTTGTTCAGAGCAGACAAAGGACTGTGTACCCAAATTCTTATTCCAGCACCATCATTTCCCACTGCACCATCGAAATCCATGGTCCACAGGCCCTCTTCATCTTCTTCTAGGTGCTGAAACTCTATCACCTTAGGTTTTCCTGCTTGCTGTACATTATTTTCAACTGATTGCTCAATAGTGTTCGGCTGTTCATGTCCCTCTCTCTTCAAAACTTCTCTTAAATTCTCTGTTATTTCTGGAATATCATCTGCTACAACTAACTGACTATCTATATCATTGAAACTATCTGAATACAAAACAAAATACTCAAGATCTGTATGTACATAGTTAATCGGATGATTAATTGGTTTCTCCTTGCTTGTAATCATGTATTTCATTCGTTTTTCCCGGTACAATTTTTTCATCTAGCCAAACACAGGAATCGTTGCATAGGAGAAATCTAGTTGTAATGTCCCATTCAACTTCACTCCCCAAGATCGGGAAATAAGCATACCAAACCTGGGAGGAATGTCTGCCACAACAACATCCATCAAAGAATTCTTTGTGGGGATCTGATCCAAATTTACGACCAAGTCTTTGATAAGCCCAATACATCTCACTCTGCTGGAATCAAATGAAAAGAGATCATGGTATCTCCTTGTGACATCCAAACCCAACTTCTTCATGATAGCTTTCGGCATAAGATTGTGGGAAGCGCCGGAATCAAACATGGCATTATGTAACACAAACTCATGCAATCTCAAACTAATATAAAAAGGTGGCACATCACTGTCCGGAGACTCACCATTCAATGTTGGTCCAAACATCAACTTGGGTTGATCATCCTCCACACTCACCATATCAAACATTGGATCAAAATTCAAAACTTTAGAGACTTGACCTCTATAATCACTATTCCTCATTAGTTCAGTCAAGGGAATGGAAACCTTTAATTTAGAAATTTCGTTTTCCAGACTGAAAGTGGAGGTCTTTTCTACCTCTTTGGCTGGAACATCTTTTCTTTCAGCTTTATCCTTTGGAACAATTGGCTGATTTGACTTTTCTGCTGATGGTGACTTACTGATATTGAGATCAACTGCCTCTTTCCCTTTCCTTTGTGCATCAGGTGCCTCATTTTTGGATGCTAGAGTTTCTTTTCTCTTATGGATTGGATTTATGGGAACATTTATGTTTCTAAGTGAATATTGATGTTGTTGTGCAGACAAAGCGTTCATATAGCCTCTTTGGTACTCATCGGAATCTTCTTCAAGAGCGGTGTCATTCGCCAAAATATAATCCTCATCTTTTTGTACTACTAAATTTCCTGCATACTCATCATCCTCAGTGATAAAGCTGGGCATATCATCAGGAGTAAAGAAGTGATTTTCCTCTCCTAGTACATTGTCTTCATCATCAGATTTGGGACCAACAAAATTCTGTTGAAGAGGTGTCTTTACTTGCTGCTGTTGTGATGCCAGTTCTTGTGCTCGCTGCTCACGTTGTTTGATCCTGTATTGTGGCTGTTGCTGGCCACGGAAATTGGGATTCAGAATCTGCAGTTCAAGCTTATCAAGTGTTAATCTTTCAATCATCTTTTCTACCTTGCGGAGTACCTGATCTGATGAAGAAGCTTCTTCTTTTATTGAGACCTTCTTCTCAACTTTCAATCTTGCTCTTTTGTCATTCAAATTTGCCTCAACACTAACAGCAATCTTATGCATCTCTTCTAAGGTAGCCGGATCTCTCTCCCGCAACTGATACACCATATCAGGATCAAAACCATCCAGGAACTTAAGAAAACATGACTTTCTAGATGGCCTTAAATCATCAGGAATTGCATTGTAAACCATATTGAATCTATTACAATAGTCTTGCACGGACTCACCGACATTCCGCTTGATCTTGGTATTTTCGGAAGTGATTTGAAGAGGATATTTCTTGACCTCCCAACGATCCAAAAACCATTTTTGAAGCTCTTCTAATGTAGGAATACTTCTAGCTGCCAAAGCTCTGAACCATTTTCTTACCTCACCGCCAAAAGTTTGCAAAAAGAGTCTCATTGTTACATTTTCTTCATCAATTTCATACCGCTCAAAGAAATCGGACATTTTATCCACATGCTGTTGAGCTGGACCACTTTGAGGAGTGCCATTGAACAATGGAATCTTACTCTGATAATCTGCTGGCATGTCATCCAAAACTTGAGTTAGTGCAAGAGGAGCAAAACAAGCAGCCATCACTCTTGGTGGATTTCTAATCGGCCTTGGAGATGTTGGGGGAGTAGGCGTTGCTGATGTGTGAGGTGTATGAGGAGGGGTGTGCGGAGGAGAAGCACTTTTGGGTGTAGAAGGACTAGATGAAGGTGAATTGACTGCAAACTTTTGATCAGAGATTATAGGCTGCACAGGGATGGTGGGAATGAAGGGCGGTTCAATAGGATTTCTGGAGGTGGATGCCGTGATGGAAGATCTAATGGTGGCAGATGCAGTTTCTAGAAAATCAGCGATAGTTGAAACTTGAATTGTAGTTTGGAGCTGTCTTAAAATAAAATTCTCAATAGACTTATTAGACTTTTCAATGTTGAGAGCTGCAATGAAATCTGGATTTGGGACTGTAGAATAAAGAGCACTTTCAGACTTGGTTTTAAACAATGACAATTCAAACTTTTCATCAAAATCAAGTTCTTCAAGATATTCAAAAATTGCAGGACATGAACAAGATTTAATCACGGGAGTCACAGAGCTTTCTTGATGAAGGAGTCTTGGAATCAAATTGGGATTTTCGTAGACAGGAGGCGGATTTGGATCTGGATTAGCTCTGGTATGTCTTCTTGAAGCCAGTGTGCGTTTTCAAAAGATCAAAGGAATATAAACAGCTTTCTCAGCCTATGAATTCGTAATATAATCATCTGCAGCTTCGAATTATCAAATGTACTGGGGTGTTCTCAAGTTAGAGTTCCCATTAATGAGACTAGACCGGAGATTGACTGAAGTAGCGTTTATCTACTTGCGCTAATGCAAAGCAAAAGCATTTCGAAGGCTACCTAGTTAATCTTCAGACTCCGTCTGTAGTTTCAAAATGAAGAATACTAACACACAACCAAATTATATCCCCAGTTGAGTCGCCACTATGTTAGAGCCTAGATTTGCCTCAGGCTGAAAAGGCAAGGTTCTAGGTCCACATCAAACCACGCTCAGCCTCGTAGCTAGTCCTACGAGGACAGGAGAGGGCTCTCTCCGGGTCAAACTCGGCAAATATATTCGATGGGGCTTGAGATGACTGAAATAGAAGCTAATGTTAGGATAGATATAAAGCACGAGGGCTCAATTTGAGTTTTTAGGAGTTTTTGTGTTGAAACAGGGAAAGGCAAATTTGGGCTTGGGGATTGAGGCACAGTTTTTGCAGAGGTCTGAATGGGGAAAGAAGGCTATTGTCTTGATGCTTTTAAAGGGAATGATTGGGTAGATCATACTGGTGAGGAACTAATGAGAGAGAAAGAAGGTTTCAATGATTCTCCTTAAACAAGTGAAAACATTGAAAATCAAACAAATTTAGAGGTAGAGCATAACAATCTATGGATTCTACCTTAACACTTCATTTGTTCAATTGCAGAAGATGAGAGAAGGAAAATTATACACATAACAACTTACAATTACTGAGAGAAGAACACCATCAAAACATAAAGCCACATGGATCCCAAATAGTGCTGCAAAATCCTGGTCTTTCCTTAGCCAAAAATGCAGAGAAAATATGTACAATGATATGCCACAGCAATCCCAAGTGTCCAACCCTGAAAATGACTTAGGAAATGCATGATATAGACTATCCCAAACCATTCCGTTGCCTCTAGGGGCCGAGATCATCATTCTAGGAGCTGTTTCAACCAATTCTAAACAAAACACTAAAATCTAGGCAATCAAAACAACTTGCTTCTATAAGGTAGGAAACTGATTTATTCATTAAATTTTTACTTTTTAATGAATGAATCATCTAGAAAAAGTAAATAAGTGCCAAAATTACATCATGTTTATCTAATTACATCAAGATAGAACAAAAATTACATCTGGAAGCAAAACTAGTCAAACTGGCTGAATTTCTGAGCTGGAAGGTGAAAAATTGGGCAAAAATCCTCTGTGTGTCGCGCCAAAATCTGTGTGTGTCGCGCCACTTTGAGGCTGAGTTTGAGGCACTTCCTAAAGTCCAAATTGAGCCCAAGTATTCTTGTTAGAAAGCCCTGCCTATCTATTTTCCAACCCAAGTGGAATTTTCCAATTTGGTGCCCATTTTCCCCTCCAAAACTTCATTCTCCCAAGACTGCTTTTTGTGTGTCAAAACAGGGGCAGAGAGGTCACTTTTTGAGTGTTTTTTGACCTTTTGGGGACCCAAAACTTGCCCAAACTTATTGGCCATACACCAACAGTCATGATTTCCCATGCCAAATCCAAAAATATAAACTTTTTTCCATTTGGAGCTCCCTAGAAAAAGTGCGCGCCATGTGGCGCAGCGCACAGGGAGGCAAAACCCTGTTTTTCAGTGTCAAAATTTTTCAAAAATGCCAAAAATGCCCCAAATTTATTGAAATTTGGGTTGGAGCTTCTCCTTCAAGTTTCATGCTAACCTAAAGAGCCTTCAGCCAATATCCGAAGGTGATCATGCTCCTTTTGCCTCTTTTGCTTCTTTGTTGCCTTCCTTAGTTTTGCATTTAGACTCCTTATTTGTGCCTTGGCACTCATATTTCATGCCTTGTAATGGAAAGCCATGTGCCTTAGTAATGCCTTGTCCTTTTCGGCCTTTTCCAACAGTCTCTCCAGGTGGATGTTGATTCTCTCGAGCCAAGACTCTCGATCATCATTAGTCACTTGCTCCAATGAAGTGAGCTCAATCCTCCTCTGTTGGGCAGCTCGGCAATTCTCGCGGATGTTTTGCAACTCCATGATCTCCTACTGGTATTTGAGCTATTTATTCCTCTGCTCTAAGTATTTGATGATCCACTTAGCCCTCTCCAAGTTGAGGGATAAGGCATTGATCTCTGTCTGCTGCTCCTGAATGACCTCTCTAAGATGTGCACTTTGCGGGCCCATGTCGGTATCGTCATCCTGAATGAGAATGAAGTCGGTCTCTCGTTCACCTAAAGGACCCTCATCCTGCATTCGCCTCTTTCCTTTGTCCAATAACTGTGGTGCTAATGTTGAGAGTGAGGCCCCTTCCACTCCAGGTGCAAATAACACTCGCTTCACTGCTGCAAACAAATGTCTAGTGCCCCTCTGATATGTGATGAAAACTGGCACACTAACAATCTCATGGTGTTCATACTGATGAGAAGGTCCACCTGTCTCATGCCTAACCTCTGAAAGTCCCTATGAAGCCCTGAAGAAATCACGGGAGATGAATTCAACCCATGTGATGCCCTGTAATCCAAGCTGATGAACAACCATAATCTTGATGAGAGCAAAATGGCAAATGCTATTGAACTGCTGCTCAGGGGTCTTGTGCTGCACAAGGGCGGTCATCCTCTCTATGTTTTGGCATATGAAATATGGGATGTTCATCATCCATACCCGAGTGAAATGCATGAGAAACCTAATGTGATAAGCATATACTCGGGAGAAGCGACCTTCACAACTGAAATACTTCATGATTAAGTTCATTAATGGAGCATATTCATCTTTGAGATATCAGAACGGGAACACCCTCTTGTGCTACCTCAAGGAACCCAGTTTAACATATGGCTCATAATGTTTCCAGTCAATCTTCTGCTTCTTATTCCATCGTTCTCCAATGTTAGGCATGTCAGTGGCCACTGAGATAGATTCTGGTGTAAGTGTGAAGGTGACACCAGCCAAAGTAACCTGATCTCCATGTAAATGCAGTACGAATAGACGAGCCAACTCATGATGAAATTGAACATTCGCCACCTTCTCACAAAACTCATAGCATGCATGAAACTGGAAACAAGAGACGGCAAGAGGGCAGGCCTGCAATTCTGTAAGCGTGGTCAGTTCTTCTCTGACATGTCTACCTCCTCTATGAGGCCTCCGGGGTGCATGTTCTTCCATGGGAGAGTCACTTTGAGTTTCGACTTCATAATCAGAAGAATGCTTAGATGACCTGACAACTGTACAAAATACCTTGAGGAAAAGATGTTGTTGTATATGAACTGTGCTTGGACTGCTCTTTAATGATGTATGAAACTACTGTGTTGTAATGCAATATAGTTGGATTGTGCCACCAAGGGGAAAAAGGGACTGTTGGGAAGGGGAAAATAGTAAGGGATTATGGGATATTAGGATAAATTTTATTAGGGAAAGGAGGAGGGTTTGAGGGATTTTACGTATAGGTTTAGGAGATTTTTTATAAGGCCTAGGGTTTGGGTTTTGGGATTTGAGTGTAGGAAAGAAATTGTAGGATTGATGAGCTTAGTGGGGGGGTAGGAAATGATGAAACAAGGGAGAAATGGGGAAGGAGGAGAGTCCTTGGTGCCAAAACAAAGATTTTAGAACCCACAACAATTTTCCTTTGAGGCACTTTAGAGGTAGGGTTTGGATTTTTGTTTCATTCATTAACATCCATAAACCATCATTACTCAACACAAAAATGGATGAAACATGTAGATGTTGACCCTACCTGGAAAATCCATGCAAATAAATGGCAATTTGGGAGAAATTTCAAACGTTTTCAAGTTGTAGACTGTATGCGCCGCGCCAAGAACACATTGTGCTGCGTGCTCCCAGTGCACCGTGCCCGTTCAGAATTACACTGGGCAACGTCTCCTAGTGCGCCGCGCCACCTATTCTGTGTGCCGCGTCGGCCAGTTGCATGAAATTTCACCCAAAACACACACTTTCTCACCCAATTCACTTTGAAATGCTTCTCTTTGACCTTGGCATGCAGAATGACATTGATCTTCATGGAAAAACCTTTATAAAGACATTGATTTGATTTTTGGTTCTTCAAAACCCATTTTTGTAATGTTTTGGTTTTTGGCACTTTTTCACAATTAATACAACTCTATCCTTTTGTTTCCCCCTTGATTTTGGCTTCGAATGATGAATTTCTTGGCAATTATTTGTAGGGACAGTGGCATGTTGGACCAAGGAAGACCAGGGCTGCGCCTGAAGAATTCAAGAACTGAAAAACGTTTTTGAAAATTATTACAAAAAATGAAATGTCGACTTTTCTTCAAAACAGAGTTTTGAAGAACAGTCATAATCGATCCATATGACGATGAAAATCTTTGAAAGGAGAACTTATTAAGAACCTCCCTCAAGTCTACTGGCTTTATTGGACATCTTGAAGGCACAACTTATGATACCCTAGACCTAGTGACCAAAAATAACTCTTGCTAATCAAAAGACTAAATCAGGGTTGTAAGTGACTCAAAATTTTGATTTAGACGAACAGACCTGAGCCAGCAGTGCAAAGCATGAGGGGTGATGAATGACTAAACCCTTCCATCAGATTATGGCATGCCCCTAGCGGAATGCAACTGAGTGAAATTAGCGAGACACCTAAAAATGAAATGCAATAAAGAGAAATGATCTCAGATGAAGGGATGTAAAGACCAACTCTAACAGAAGCGATGCAAAACGAGTATGATGCCCTCATAAAGAACAGCACTTGCAAGCTGGTTGATCCTCCATTTGGAACCAAACCAATTGGCTGCAAGTGGGTCTAAAAGAACACGTATAAAGCTGATGGCTCTCTTGACAAGCACAAAGCTAGGCTTGTGGAAAAAGGTTTTGCACAGAAGGAAGGGGTCGATTATGAGGATACTTTTTCCCCCACAGCAAAATGGGCTACCATCCGGACACTCTTTGCACTAACAGCTCAGAATGGTTGGAAAGTCCATCAAATGGATGTAAAAACTGCTTTCTTAAATGGAGATCTAAAAGAGAATGTTTTTATGTCCCAGCCTGAAGGATTTGCTATGAAAGGACATGAACATAAAGTATGCAAACTTGTGAAGTCCTTGTATGACCTCAAACAAGCACCGTGAGCCTGGTATGAAAAACTAACTGAGCATCTTCTGAAACTCAATTTCAATTATTTTGATCTTGATGATGCAACTTTATTTGTCAAGAAAGTTGGCAAAACAGTTGTATATCTTGTGGTATATGTAGATGATCTTTTAATGACAGGGAACAATGAAAGCTATATTGCATCCATAAAGAAAGAATTAGGAAAAAGTTTTGAAATGACTGATTGGGCTATGTTCATTACTATCTTGGCATTGAAGTAACCCAACATCCAAAATCCATATTTCTTTCTCAAAAGAAATACATTGGAGATTTGTTAAACAGATTTTGCATGACAGAGTGCAATCCTCTTTCTACTCCAATGGAACAAAACTTAAAGCTCACATCTATTGAAGGAAAGGAATTTGAGGATGCAACAAAGTATAGACAGCTTGTAGGAAGTCTCCTCTACCTCACTACTACCAGACCAGACATTTCATTTGATGTTGGAATCCTCTCTAGGTTTATGCAAAAGCCTTGTGAGGGACATTGGTCTACTGAAAAAAGAGTTCTAAGGTACTTGAAGGGAACTCAAGACCTTGGAATCAAGTATACACAGGTGGACGACTTCAACTTGATTGGA
>APFE031274835.1:98882-115413 GCA_000404065.3 Pinus taeda | reverse complement strand
TAAAACAAGTACAATCAACTCCACTCATGATTGACAATACCTCTGCAATAAAGTTGGCCAAGAACCCAAAGTTCCATGATCAAACAAAGCACATCAATACTAAATATCATCTAATTAGACATCATGTTAAGGCCAAAACAATCCATCTCCATCATTTTTCCATAAATGAGCAAATTGCAGACATCTTCACCAAAGTGCTTGGAAGAGAAAAGCTTGAACGATTCAGAACGATGCTTGGACTCACCAACATCCCTTCAGATTAAGGGGGGGAATGTTGACACATAATCCTTGTGATTGGGTAAATATATGTAAATAAATAAATGAGAAATGTGAACAGTCATCGGGAGATGAACTGAACAGTCTCTCCCTCATGTATATAACAAACCTACCTGATTGAATGAACACATGAATCAATTTTCTGCCTAATGGAGTTACTACCTGGCCTGACAGAGACTTGTGTGATATGTGAGCAGAGTCATTCCACTAGCACCCGTCCATCTATTCTTGGGATAAGGAATTTTTTCAAGGAACAAATGAAGAAATAGATCAAATGTATTTTATGGGATGAAAGAAACCATGGAAACCATGGCCATAGAACATGAATCAAGGTATGCCTCAAGACCCTTCTCAGTATTTTAATAATATGAATTTTGGGCATCAGTATATACCTTTTTCACCTTTATGGCCATAATATTATCAATATCTAATGCCCTAGCAACCATGGTACCCTCAATTTGGTCCAAACCCTTCATGGTCCTAGAATTGGCATGGACCTCCTCCTCCTCCTTCAAGACAATGCTCCCAACTTATGCCACAACAACAACTACATCTGCTTTCTAATGCGTCCACTAGTAATCCTCCTCTTCGTCTATAACTGCCTATTCAATCCAACCCAAATCCAAAAAATCGAGGTTCTCAGCAGGTTGAGACGCTCAACCTCCCTACATATAGTATTTCCATCGCAAAATGTAACGAATTGAATCTCCGGTATGGTCAAGTGGTGACTACTCAGACTTCACCAATAATTGTTGAACATACCGATGATGAAGTCTCATAGCCAAAACCTATAGATTCTACTAGAACAATTGGGGATGAGTCAATACAAATTTCTATGAAACAACAAACCCCTTCACAAATGATTATTACTAGAGGATGTCATAATGGTCCACCTTATCCTTAGAGATTATCATTGAACAAACCAAGTCCTCATCCTAAGTTCGACGTTTTAGGGGAGTTGCAAAATTTATTTGTCAAAATCTTGTTACTTCAGGCTATGAGGGATGTACCGATTTATGCCAAAACAATTAAATAATATTGCTCTAAGAAACCTAGCAAAAAAACAAAGGATCCACTCACTATTCATGTTATGGGAAAATTATCAAACATAATGTTGGGGAAGCCTATTCCCATTAAATACGGGGATCCAAGGAACCTGATTTTTACAGTACAGATTAATGGGGTTGATGTCCCAAATGTACTCATAGAATTAGGGGTAGAAATTAACGTTATAACCTTTGAAACCGTGATTACCTTGGGTTTGTGGAACCTTAAACCAACTCCCACCATCGTAGAATTGGAAAATCAGTCTACTATAAGACCAATAGGGAAGTTGGAAGATATAACTATTTCAGTAGACTCATGGCAATACAATGTTGATATTTTGGTTTTACATACTCAATCCCCAATTGTTGGATACCCTTTGATTTTAGGAAGACCTTGGCTTGCGAACATAGATGCTTACATTGGGTGTCATTATGGAAATATGGTAGTATCCAATGGGGAAGTTACAAAGAATTGTATCCGCTAACCCCCAGCCAAACCAATTTCGTGAGATACACTGGGATTTACCTTGATGCAAAAATAGGAAAGATAGGTTCCTTACCAAAAACAATGACTTTGTCTACAAATGGAAGGGGAAAATGGTCTTTCTAGGTAGCCTTGTTGAGTTCTCTATAATCTACACAAATTCTCCACTTCTCGTTTGTCTTAGGGACAACAAATAATGGGCAGACCCACTCGCTGTTCAAAATGGGATATATAAAATTGACATCCAACAGTTTTTTTAATTCTTATTTTACTATATCCTTGAGATGTGGATTTAATATTCTCTAGGGCTAATGAATAGCACAAACATATTTCTCTATATAAATATGATGAGTAGATAATGGCGGGTCAATGCCCTTCATATCCAAATATTCCCACGCAAAAACCTGTTTATATCTACAAAGAATCTGGATTTTTTTTTTTGTTGTTGGTCATCTAGATTGGCATTAATATTGAGGGTCTTACCAAGTTCAATTTCAATTGGGATGCTATTATAGAAAGCAATCGTGGGTATATGATCGTTATTTGGAATTTCTAACGGATCCCGTTGTGCTTCATTATCGAATATAGCTTTCATCATTTGACATGTTGGGTTCCCTACTGTAGATGATTTGTTAATGAATCCATTAATTATATCATCTTTTGTCTGAATTTTAAATGCAAGGGCTTCATCTAATGTGAGAGGAGAGTGAATATTTTCCTCCTGATATCTGTGCAAGCATCGCTGATAATTTTTAATAGGTGGGTTGGGTTTAACAGGTGGATATAAGATAAGGTTTTAGATGGCATTTCCTTTGGTAATTATCATGTTTCATGTCCGACATCCTATATATGGGTCTGTTGTTTCCAACCATGGCCTTCCTAATATCAGAGGGTTCCCATCCAGCCTTTGGCTGATAACCAAAAAGTGTACCAAGTATTTCCAAGAGTCCACAGAGACAATAATGTCTTCCAGAGTACCTCCTAGCTTGACTACTAATCTATCAATTAACTCTAATAAGGTTGAAGTTGGTTTCAAAGTTGTGATACCCAAAATACCACAGGTTTCATGAGTTAAAATATTTATAGTTTCCCCTAAGTCCAGCAAGGTATTTGGAAAGTTGTGATCCCAAATTTGGATTGTTACTACTGGATTTCTAAGGTCATCATACTTGACAGGTATCTGTTTTCCTAAAATGAAGTCGGATAATGTCCCTACAACATGGACTGTTGGTGGGTCTTTAGGTTTCCTCCCAGGCATTTTACCACACAACTCTTTAATTGTTTTAGCATAAATTGGAACATCTTGTATAGCCTGGAGGAGCGGAATTTTTATACATAAATTCTTTAATTCCCCTATAGGATCAAAATCATAATGAATGGTTGGTTTAATTACTGTTAGTATTTTAGGGATGGGGTAGAAGCAGTTGTTATTTTATCAAAACCCTGTTGCTTGGTCGCTCCATCGGCTAGTTTTGTTTCAGAAATAATTACTTTTGGAGGAATATGTTTTGCTACAGGTTGCTCCTTAGAGTTTCATTATCTTCATGTTCCTGATTAGATTTGTCACCTTTGAGGAAGGTAACTCATCCATATCTCAACAGTATTTTATTACATTCAAGGGGATTTATTTCATAATCTGAACTTTCAACAATTTGTAAATATTGAACAAGTCTATTGCTCGGAATAGAGTTCGGCTAAGCGGGAAATTGTGGGTGTATCGGGGGTTGGGGTTTTGAGGGTAATTGAAATGGGGATTGCAATGATGGTTGAGGCCAGGTAAGAGTCCCGACAGGGGAATTAATTAGTCCTGCAGAGCGCTACTATTTTTGAGGCCACAATGAGTTTTGTACAGATGAATTGGTCCATTGTAAACGATAGGGGTTATTGGTTGAATTTTTCCATGAAGAAGTAAAATATTGTTGATTTGTCCATACAGGCCCAGTAAATGGTTGAGTTGGCCAAGGTTGTGTGACATAAGGTTGGGATTGCCAAGTGGAATTAAAATATGGTTGTCCCTGCCATGCAGACCCAAGAACTTATTGTTGAACATATTGTCCAGAATAAAAAAAAGATGGATCATGCATCATACCTAAAGGATGGGCTTTCCATTGTTGTCATTGTGTCATAAGATATGTTGGTTTTGGGTTTTCCTCAACTTCTTTTAACATGGCCTTTAATTCTAGGAGTGATGGACATCGATCTGTCGAACAATATTTAGTGTAGATAATGCATGTTTCGACCATATCCAGTGGAAATTCCCTTTGTTTGTGTTTTTTCCGACCAAGGACAAAATATGGCCATAGCTCATCCTGACTCAACTTGTTTATGCTTGGCCTGTAATAAATCTAGCTATGTAGTTAATGCGCCCAAACTATTAGTTTTAAAATCTTCTAAAAGATTACCAATTTTTGCTCGAGTTATGCCTCCACCAGGGGTTTTGTTGGTTCTAGTAAGAGAATCTTGAATTCAAGATCTAGTCTGCATACTTCCTCGTGAGCACTTGATACACAGTTTAACAATATCATCATACTCCTCTTGGGAAATATCACCTTTCCCCTTCAAATTAAGTGTTTCTATCCATTCATCTTTCATGCCTTTAATTAAAGCAGTTTTCAGTACTTTGGTAGAGTGGTGTAAGTTGATATCTGTAGGTTGTACTAAAATCTCTCAACTTATTCCTCTAAGGTTTCACCATCCTTTTTCGTCATTTTAAGTATTTCATCTTTTAAGTCCCTAGATCGGAAATAATATTGATATTTGGTAAGAAAAGCATTTTTCATTCCATCCTAGGAATCTATAGTACCTCCTCCTAATCCCATAAACCACCATAAAATTGCTTCCTTCAAAGTAGAAGGAAACAATTTCAACTTCTGTGGATCGGTAGTGTAATCATACCCTCTACATAGAACACCGAACTCAAACAAGAATGCATCAGGATCTTCTGAAGTCATTGAATGAAAATTCAGGATATTTTGTAATGGGATGGCTATCAACAAAGAATTAGCCAATGGATCAACTATAAGATATTCTACGGTCAAGGTCTGAGCTTGTGACACTTGGTTTTCCATTTGGTTGAAAATTCGCCAACAATTTTCAAGGATTTGGTGACCAAGAGGTATTATTTGAGCATGGTGGATTTTGGTTGATGTTTAACCCTCAAGGGGGCTTCACAACACTGGTTAGATTAAGAATTTTGGATGCTTTCCTCTCAACAAGGATTGCAAGGGGTCCAAGTCCAGGAGTTTGCAGATCTGTCTCAACAGATCATGGTTCTACTCCACTCATTTCTCCCTCCCCTTATTTCAAGTTACAAGAATTACCCTCATATCTATTAGAAGGAATGAAGTGTTTGATAGGTGTATCTTGAAAGCTTCGTTCAAATCCTTCAGTTGTGCTGAGAATATCAACGTCAGTTGAAGTTGATGACTTTGCTACTCAAGGGGAAATGGTAGCGCCCTTCCTAGATACTATTCAAGGACCTAATGATGCTTGAGATTCAGATCTCTGAATGATTTCATCTATGAAGGTCGATCTTCCAAGGCCAACCAGACCTTAGTTTTTTGTGGCCTTTGATAGATATTTTTGTTTTATAGCTACCTATTTCAATTCTTCTTCCTATTCATACACACATACATAATTATAAATGTATCAACCAAAAGTGGGTGTTGGCATAAGCTATTTACTTAGTGCATGTGTAGGTTCTTACCTTCCGTCTTCAATACCCGGCCCTTCAGAGATAAAATCTATCACTCTTTTGACAACCTCCCCGAGAACGGCGCCACAATTTTGGGTACTAAGTTGCTCCTAAAGAATTAGCTTAATCCTTTGTCCATTAATTTGTCAAGTTGGGATTCATCTTTTTGTTACAAGGTTGTGTTGAAGCCCCGAAAATTGGGTCTACAATAAGGGGGATACCCACCTGGTCCGGACCTTGGTTAGCATCTCCTTTTCCGTTTGGTATAGTGGGTCCGACTAGGGATATGGGACTAGTTTCCCAATATATGTGTGTGTGTGTTGAGAATTGATATTTCCTTTCTAAGAGTTCCTAAGTGAAATACTTTTATTCTAAATCTAATCTAACAACATGCAATTATCTTCTAATATACAGAAATATCTAATTCTAAACTAACCCGGGATGTAATCTTTCTGTTATGCGATCTAAAATGATTTCAAATAGCAATTGGTAATAAAGATCATTCAACTGCTATGAGAAAAGAATTCAATAAAGATAAACCATTTCTTATAAAAAGTTGGATGAAACAATTGTGAAAAACATATCGCATAATAAGCTACTCATATATTAAACATAAATAAATAGCTATCACCATACAGAAGTGCCAAATGATAACTCAAGTATTCACGCATTCATACATAAATAACTGAACATGAATATCACTTTAACACATAGGCAGAAATAGTTAAGAGATAAAAGTACCATTTAGAACTAGTTCTACTCATGAGCTTCAAGCAATAATGATTTATCTCTCCTTAATCCAACATCCACTAAGAGTACAAAAGTGCAACATCAGTAGTAGATATTAAACGCAAATATCAATCAATCCTGTTCCATTCATTCATCAAAACCTCGTCGGAGGGTGCAAAAGTGCATGTTATGAGGACAAGTTTTTGACAAATTTCAGGACCCTTCTCTAAATGCATGAGAAGGGTTTAAATACTGCTAACTAAATCTAAAAATAATTTATTACAAGTGTAGGATTTGGTTTAAATGACCGTCCTCATTTCAGGCAAAAATAAAGCAAAATTAACACTAAAACTGAATCTAAAACTAAAACTAACAACTAACTATTTGTGTATATGTTCTTTGAAATCGCAAGAGTTCACCATTTGCTTGAGGAGAGTTGACTGGCCGACTTCCGACTTTAGTTGTCCTATGAAAACGAAATCGAGAAGAGTTGGTGCCATCTTCTCGGCAGAATTGATGATACATTTGAGAGTCATGCACTGGCTGTGTGGTTTTACCAAATACATCCAATAAGAATCCCATTTCAACTTAGTTAATCTTTTAATTGATTCTACCCTTTCTTGAGCCTTCTGTCTCCAGACTGTCTGCAGATGTTGTACATATCTACATACCACTTTGAGGATATCTTGGATAAATACCACTGATTTTAGAGTTCAAGTTTTTCCTTTTTCCTTTTGCGCTTTTCCTACAAATTTTCGGGCTTACAGGCGACTGAGCAATTAGAGGCTTTCCTTTTCAAAGGGTTTTGCCCAGCAATCGCGCATTGGAAACTACCTCTGTTTCTTGATCCGAGCTTCCCTGGTGTGATTTTCGCCTCTCGCGCGCTTTTTGTTAGAGGATATAAAGCTTAAATTTTGTGGAAATAACGACTCTGTGAGTTCTTGACTCTGAGTCTTAAATTGTCTATTTTTGATATCATCGCTATCCAATACCCATTTAACCATGTCCGTGTATGGAAGAATTTTGGGCCTCGCCGCTATCCGATGCAAAAACGAACATGCGAGTTCTATAATAAACGCCTCAGAAGACCCATGTGGGCCTACAGTAGCTGTTACCTTGATCATTTTGGGATTTTACTCCTCAAGTAGACTGTACATACCTTCCCAAGTAGTAATACCAACATCTCTATTACAGACGGTGTCTGTGTATAAGGGCGTCTTTTCTTTGTCTTCAGAACTCGGAGTTTTACCCTTCTTTCCCATAATATCCTGAACACTGCTATGTATAGTTCTCTGCTCTTTGTTCCTGCAGCTTACAAATGAGGTGAGAATAATGATAAGAAAAAGGTGACGAGAAAGCTTTAAATGCTGAAAACATATAAAATATACCACATTACGTGAAATGGCTCTTCGATCAGATCAAAACCATATTCCATTAATGATTGCCAACTAACTCATTGATTAACATTAGCGTGCATAACCGGGTCTTGGTTTATGGAAAAAGCATTTTCGAACAACGAGCCCTGAAGATCTACGATAAGGCGATTTGCGATTTTCTTCGCAATATCGCGGATCGCAGATCGCAATATCATGGAATCGCAATATCGCGGGTTCGTAGCGTATGACAATCATGCATTAATGTGTTTTCTACGAAATTTGATTTGCGGTATGTGCCATCGCATATTGGTGGTTTAAGGCATTTCAGCATAAGTGATGTTTGAGGCATGCGATGTGATGAATGGTTTTAGTGCGTATTTTCGCATCGTGATTTCGCAACTTAGAATTCCGCTTGTAGGAAGAGGTCTATTACCGTTTTTGCGATGCGACGTTTCTTAAGGAGTGATTTTATTCTAACTTATCATAAAACTTAAGCCTTTTTAGATTTTTCTAGGGTATTCTCCTAAGTTTATGATAGTAAGTTTTACTAAAAAAGGAAATATAAGCATTAATTGATTTTTCTTAGGGTCCCCACTTATTTAGTATCAATGATAAAACTAAATAAGAAGGGGGGTTGTTGTTGGCCACAACAATTGGCGATTCAATTGGAAGTAAGAGTTATCTCTGCTTTTCTTTTGAATTTTCTAAACTTCCAAAACAGAAAACTTTCCAGAAAATCAAACTTTATTATAGAAAGATAAAGTACATCATTCTTTCAACTGTCAATGATAGTTTGTTTCTTCTATGTTTAACTTTGGTTATCTACTTCCTCAAGCTAGTCGTTGTATCTACATTACTCACTACTTGGTTTATAAAGATAAAAAAAAAAAAAAAAAAAAAAAAAAAAAAAAAAAAAAATCCTTCTCTGTAAATCAGTTTTAAATATGATCATTTTTCGTAGGTAGAACCTCTGCTGCCAGCAGGCATTTATAGCCTCGACAGGGTAACCTGTTACCCAATAATGATCCTGTATCCCACTTGGAGAATTATACAATTTTCAAAGAGAAATCCATATCCACACTTATTGCTTTCATTTTCTTTTAACCCTTAAAGAACAATGCCTTGGTTTGGTAGCCAATTTATGACAGTGCCACTCACTTGAGTTATAACTTTGCTGAACAAGCTAGCTCGTGATGAGACCCCTTGTCTTTTGATTGCAACAATATTGAGTCATTGCCTTGTTATGGTATGCAGTTTTGGCAAAGTCAGCAAGCTATAATATCTATGATCATGATAAGTTGGCTCGTGATGAGACCTCTTATTCTTTAAGCTAAAGTGTATCGTTGGATTATTCCTTGAAGCTTGTAATTCCCCAGGTGGGGAGGAAGTCATTGTTTCCTTAATAATAGCTCTGGACAACAATGGTAGAGTTTTGGAAATAGCTTTTCTACAGAGAATATTCGTTTTGTTATTGATACCTTTCATTGGACTGATATAAAACAATTTCGCACTAAAGGTTGCTTTTTATCAAAATTTACAAGGTTGAAACTAGTATCATTTCTAGGCTTATAGCCTTTGACTGTATCTTTTAATAATAATGACCAATTTTCTAAAACAAATCTATTTATACAAGTGAAAAAACAAGATCTGAAAGAAATATTTGTCTTTTTCATGAATTCCAAATGTAACCATTTACAATTGGTTTTATTATGAAAATAAAGGAAAAACTAATCTACAAAAATAGAAGAATGATCTCCTATGGAAAGTATTTTTTGAGGATCTATCCGTTAACAGGTAAAGACTCTCTTTTTCCTGTTAAATCCTATAACATAAAAGTAGATGGACCTATGACTTCTGCAATTTGGAAAGGGCCAAGCCACATTCGTTGAAATTTCATATGTTTTCCTTTTTCCTCATGAGCCTTGTCCCATTTTAAAACTAGATCTCCCATCTGAAAGTCCTTTATGGATATCATGTTTGAATCAAAAGAAGCTTTTACTAATGCTTGGTGATGAGCATGAGTTATTTTAGCCTGTTCTCATTGCTCTTCTAGCTTAAGTATTTCTAGCTGCCTTAGTTGTAAGGAGGAAGTTGGTGCTTCATCAATATATTGAGCTAAGGCCAAAGAGGGAATTGCTAGATGAGTTGGAAGAACCACTTCTTTCCCATAAACTAAATTAAAGGGAGAAGTGCCAATGAGGGCTTTTTGCGTTATTCAGTCTGCCCATAAAGCATATATTAAAGACTTGTGCCAATTTTTGTGAGTTTTATCAATGGTTCGCTTAATGATTCTAATTAAGTTTTTGTTCGTAGATTCAGCTAACCCATTCCCCTGTGGGTAATAATTGGCAGAGTATTTAAGCTTAAAACCTCTTTTGAGTGCAAATTCAGTCATAGTATTGCCAGAAAAATACGTTGCATTATCAAACATTAAAGTAGAAGGTAAACCAGACCTGGTGATTATGAACTGATCTATGAACTCAATGATGTGTTCAACATTAACTATCTTGAGAGGAACTGCTTCTACCCATTTCGTAAAATAATCTGTTGTTGTAAGGATATACCTATGTTGTTTAGAAGAGTGAAGAACAATCTCACCTATTATATCCAATCCCCATTGATCAAAAGGGTGCTCAATGTTGACTGGTTGCAAAGGCAATGATGGTTTCTTTTGTCTCCCTGCAGCAGTTTGACGAACTTGACATTTCCTTACGTAGCTATGCGCGTCTTTGAATAGTGTGGGCTAGTAATAGCCTACACGGAGGAATTTATGTGCAGTAGCATCTCCAGCATAATGTCCACCTGCTGGTCCGTCATGGAGTTCCTTCAACACCTTTTCAGCTTCAGATTTCTCAAGACATCTAAGGAGAACATAATCATAATTCACTCTAAAAAGTACATCGTTCACGAGCTGATATTGCTTAGCTTTCAACCTTAGAGCTCTTTTCTTGGTATAGTCGAGGTTTGAAGGAGCATATCCATTCTTTAGATAAAATATGATATCAACGTATAATGATTCAACATCGTTTAGGCTTACCTCGTACATTTGTATCTCTGCAGATGGTATTTCGGAAATAAGCAATGCTCCAGCCAGCATTTTTTAAAAGCCTTGACCTTTTACAATACTTGCTATTTTGATTTCTACGTCATATTCTTGTAAGGTAGTAACCCAATTGGCTCTTTTCTCACCCACATCTTTCTGTACTAAGAGATTTCTTACCGCTGGAAACGGTACTATGATTTTTGTATGGGTTTTAAGCAGAAAGGGTCTAAAATATTTAATCGCTTTGAAAACAGCATAAGCTTGTTTCTCTACGTCTGAATAATTTAACTCAGCCCCCTGTATATTTTAACTGAAAAAAGAAATTTGCGCTTCTGCCTTGTCTTGATTTGCTTGAGTGAGTATCGTAGCATATTGTCACACGGAATGAGTCGAGGTTGCAGACAAGTTCGACCTTCCTAGTATCTAAAGATATCTAGTGACAAGAAAGCCAATCAAAAACTATCTTTTTCTAAATATGCAATTAAAAACAAAGGAAAACAAGTGTTTTAGGCCTACCTTGGGTCCAATGCAAGTTTGTGGAAGCCTCGATCCTTCGCTCCAAATGAGCTTCCTTGAAGTGTAATTCTACAAACACAAACAAGCAAACAAATTAAATAGCACCTGAAAAGCCAATATCATAAAGCATATTCATCGTAATGATCAAGGAGATTATGAAACAAACCAAATAAAACAATTTGTTGAGAAAAATGAATATGATTGTATTAATTCAAATGAAAGAAGAGCTTTACAACCTGTGCCTTGATGCTGTACAAGCTCCTCCCAGGGTCCGACAAGAAGTCTCCTCTACTTTGACAAGTTTCACTCACTTCCCAATGAAACCAAAAGGTATGTGATCTCTCCTCTCAAGTTTAACTAGGAAGTCCCAATTCCATCAGCATTTACCCTCAAAATGTTCAGCTTCTAACCTCTCTAGCAACTGACCCAATGCCTTAATTTATAGTGCAATGGAGGGAAGTTACTAGGTCCTCCTTCAAAGGGATAAAGCCCTCCTTCAAAGGGATAGCTCCTCCTATCAAGGGATTAGCTCCTTCTCTTTTGGGATGCATGAACCACCTTGGAGCGAACAATCCACGTCAAAATTCCTTCTAGAAACATCTAGAATTAACCCAAAGTGAGTTTTTTAGAATAAACTTGCGCCTTTTTTACTTTTACAGGGGTACGCACCCACCCCTTTATAAACAGAGCGTGCAGATACGCAGGTAATGTGAACAAAGAGTGCGGGCCCGCAGGTAAAAGTGAGAGAAAGTGCGGAACTAGAGTTTTATTGATTTCAATGTCTTTCTCTCATTTGCAAAGCTTGACATGAAGAGCTAAGGTCTGAGACTTGCTTAGGACGCTAGTATAAGTGATGATAGACCCATACTGACTGCAAATAGTCATGGTGACGATATGTTTGTGTAACAGATTGCCCCCTAAAGTGCGAAGTATGTAGTAGATGAGGATTTCATTTATCATTTAGGAAGAGTGAAGTACTTTATCATTTCGAGGATCATCTTGCGGAGAGCCCGGTAGGAACCTGTAAAAACATTCAAATGCAAAATATATATATGAGATCATATCATCACTGAGGTAGGCATTCCCATACTCAGATCAAAACTAACTAGAAAACTGGCTACTGCTCTGATTATAGGAACGATCTTCTAATACATCATAAGTATACACACATGTAGACACAGTATGGACGCAGCCATCTATTTATGAGTAATCTACAATATAATGAATACAAAATTCCTCGCAACCTGGATGGTGGAAACTAGATCTAGGGTCTTCATTTCTACTTTTCGAAATAGTACGATTCTATCCATGTGAATGAATGTGTCGAAGTCGAACATGGTAGAAATCACTTGATTACCAGTCGATGATGTAAATTGTTAACAAGTGTGAGAGAAACCACCAATAATGACAATGGCTCTCAAAGTACTCAGTACAGTCCATGAGATGTGATTAGATGTGTCGATGTCGAACATGTCACGAAATCCTTCGATCGAAGGTCAATGATGCAACCTATCGTCGAAGGCGAGAAACCTGCCATTGAGGCATGCAGATCCCAAGGTATTGGCGATTTCTAGATCATCTTTCTAGATAAAGAACTGAAGTCGATAGAAAGTGATCTGTTGTAGACAAGCCCACAACACGAAATCATAGATCAAGTTTGAAGAAATTTAGTTGCAAGGATTGACTCAGGGATGGTCAAGATGCATGACAGATATTTTACAAATGAATGGCTTATTTGCACTGACCTCTTGAACACATAACGACACAACAGATGGTTTGGTGAAGATTGACCCAAAGTTAATACCCAGAAACCGGCTGAAAACTTTCAATGTGGTTCGATCAACTGTTAGGCAAAGGACTTCCCAACCCAGGTGAATGAAAGTGTCGTGTTCAAGAGGGGTTACAAAGTATGACAAACAGGCTCATTCTTCTCTCTTTTCCCCCACCATTTCTGGCAAGTACCTCTTTATTTTTTACAAGCTTGAGGAGGATAACATATGCTTGATTATAAGCTCATCCTTCGGATGAGTCCAACTTAGTTTAAATTTGAATCCTAAGAAGGATTGGTCCGTTCCTGTTTGTAATTGAACAGGTCCTTTATTGTCGAAATTTAACGAGTCCAGTATAGGAGAAACTCGGCATTTTTCAATTTTAAAGAGTCTGAAAAAACTTAAGAAGACTCCAGGGTTGACCTTTTTCGTAAATTTGTGTCTCCCAAGCCTGAAAAAGTATAAAATAATACTTGAGAGAACTGCTTGATCCTTTACGACCAAGGAGTACTTTTTGTAATTAGTGTCTCTGATCCGAAAAAAGTAAAAAAGTGATCAACAACACGTCGTTTTATGACCAATATCGAATTTGAAACGACAAAATCCCGGCAATATTTTCGTGTTTTTACAGTCGGAAAAGGGTTGTAAGAGGACCGTCTTTTTAGTTCCATTTTAACGAGCTTAAAAAGAAAAACTCAACAATTTTTTCATGTTTTAGGAGTCAGAAAAGAGCTTAAAGGTGAATCTAATGTTTTTTCGTTGAAAATGACCGATTTCACCTGAAAAATCTGTTATCTTGAACAAAAACTCAAACATTATTCATACCTGTTTAAAAATGGGTAAAAATGTCGCAAAAAACACCTTTTCAAAGTGAAACATAAACAAATTTAGAATTTATTTACTCAAAAAACTTATAAAAAGGACTTTTTACCATTCATTTTTACCATTTGAGATTTGGGTGAGAAAAAAGGTCTTTTGACCAGAAACTTCCCGTAAAGATTGCGGAAAATCCGTCCATCGGAATCGAATGTCGTCTCCTCTAGGTAATCCACATCATCCTACTCTTCATTTCTATCCATTTGAAATTGTTTTTTAGGGGTTGATTTTTATTTTTAGGAGGTTTTTAGGTTTCAAAACCCGCGCGCGAGGGTCCGCGGGTTTACCACAGGGGACCCGCGTACCCCGACTTTTTTGCAATGGGCAAAAAGTCGGGGGTACGCACCTGCCGTGAAGGCAAGGTGTGGACCTCACGCACTGTCCCTAACAAGGGGGTGCGTACCCCGCGCAAAGGTTTGTAAAAACCTAACTAACTCAAAAATTACCCAAAGAAATCAATTTTGTGCATTCTAATTCGCCTTTTTACTTGGATGTGGGATAAACATCATGCTTGATTGGCGAGAACGGGAGCATGAGGATGTGGACCTCGCCGTGATGAATCATCAACCTTCAATTGATGCATTGAAGGCATGTGGCTTATACAAATTATGGGCCATAACTGGCATGAGGGCCCAGGTGGACTTTTTGCAGTGGCTGGTTGATAGATGGAGTATACAGGACCAGTGCTTCTTTATTGGTGGACACCAGCTCAAAATTGAGCCAGTAGATATATACTTTTTGACTGGTTTTCCCAGGAGGGGTGAACATTTGACACTATTCGGGGCCAAAGTAGGTGGCCAATCTGTCAAGAGCCTCCGGCTAGAGTATTGCAACATCCAGAACCATGACAAAGGGATAGATATCAAAACCATATCCCGTCCTGAACTCATGGTTATTGAATTTACAATTACCAGACTCTGCGGTAGTGCAGCGCTACACATAGCCACCAGATCCCAGATGCAGATGGCAGTTGATTTCTTTTGAGGCACCATTTTCAACTGGTGCGACGCTGTGTTGGCCAATGTGAAGGGCCAACTGACCAGGGCCAAAAACGGACAACTAAAGACTTTTGGGTATGGTGCTATAGTTGTGAGTTTTGGTTTGGAGAGGGTTCCGATGTTCATCCCGCAGCACCTTACTGTTGGAGCTGGGCTTCCTCGAGAGCCCAAACTGATGCGATGGGTTGCAATTATGGCCCGTCATCCTGATGAGGGGACCGAGGTCGTTCAGTTCAAACCTGAGTATTTCCAATGGTTGGAGAACCAGGTTTTTGCTATCCAGGACTTTCCTTATCTGGGATTGATTTTCATGGGGACCCAGATATGGCTCTTCCGCCAGGAGAGCAATGGGATGACTCAGGTAAAATTATTTTCAACATTTTCCTAATTTAATTTTTTTTTTGTTTTTATCTCATCCCAAAACTGATAGTAAAAATTTCAAATGCAGATGTGGGCGCACGGCGACCAGCTGCTCTCCAGCCTTACGAGAGGAAACAACCAGTTGCACCGACTCCAGCCCCACAGGATGAATCAGCAAAGACTTTGGCCGCGTTAGAGAGCCATCTAGAGCGCTTGACAGGGGACATTCCAGAGACCAGCATAGATGACATCCCTCGTCGACTTTAGTGCTATGTGATTGGGCTCCCAGGACCTTTTAGGAGGTTTCTTTGTAAGGTGGCTCGTGCAGTGGCTTCGTATCGAGATCATCACCAGTGATGGGATGATCACCTATTGTAGTCACATATGACATTTTTGCTTTTTGTACTTATCATTTTTGCCGATCATAAGGTGTTTTTCAACCTATGGTCGAGGATGATGTATATTTTGAAACACTCCTATATTATATGATATCATTATTACCGGTTTATTTTGTTAAACATGTTATGGAATGTTTTTGAATTTACTTGTATGATTATTGCGCATGTCTATTTAACATTTGAGAAGCAATTGCATCTACTAATGTATTTAAAGATCTTGCAATATGTTGATATTCAATATAGTCAAATTCACGTTCCAAGAGACGCACTCTCAAAAATAATCTCAATAAAACTGGATTTCTAATGGTGTATACTCTATTAAGCTGTAATACAACGAGTTCAGAATCTAACCTCACTATCAAACGTCGAATCCCAAATGAAATAGATTCAGACAATAACTCAATCACTGCACTGTATTCTGCAATGTTGTTTGTTGTTTGACCGAGGCTCACCCCATGCATAGAAACTAACTCGTCAGAGGGCGAATAGATAACCAAGCTGCGGAAGAGATATTTTGTGTACTACGACAAGCACCATCAGCAAATCCAATAAACGTTTGAAGAGGCGTCGACATTTGCGACATCAAACGTAAAACCAAGATAAGTAGGAATAACGACGGAAAACTAAATCTCTAAGCTAAGCACACTTTAATCTAAAATACACCAGCTAAAAGAAAAACTAACCTAACTAATGAATCTTCACACTTGATTTAAGCATAATATCTCTTCAGGTAAAGACCATTTCTGGGTTTACCTAAAGAGACCCCGTCAAATTCTACCAACTCATATGCCCCTTTCGCTAGCTTCGCTTGACAACAAAAGGACCATGCCACATAGGCACGAATTTTCCAGCGCCCAATTTATCATTCGCTTGATCATACAAGAGGACTAAATATCCTTCCGAAAAATTTCGAGGGGTTACATTTCGATCATACTGAGACTTAATACGTTTGGCATGAGATTCGAT
>APFE031274835.1:55019-87596 GCA_000404065.3 Pinus taeda | reverse complement strand
TGATGCTGTACAAGCTCCTCCCAGGGTCCGACAAGAAGTCTCCTATACTTTGACAAGTTTCACTCACTTCCCAATGAAGCCAAAAGGTATGTGATCTCTCCTCTCAAGCTTAACTAGGAAGTCCCAATTTCATCACCATTTACCCTAAAAAATGTTCAACTTCTAACCTCTCCAGCAACTGACCCAATGCCTTAATTTATAGTGCAATGGAGGGAAGTTACTAGGTCCTCCTTCAAAGGGATAAAGCCCTCCTTCAAAGGGATAGCTCCTCTTATCAAGGGATTAGCTCCTTCTCTTTTTGGATGCATGAACCACCTTGGAGCGAACAATCCACGTCAAAATTCCTTCTAGAAACATCTAGAATTAACCCAAAGTGAGTTTTTAATAATAAACTTGCGCCTTTTTGACTTTTACAGGGGTACGCACCCACCCCTTTACAAACAGAGTGTGCAGATACGCAGGCAATGTGAACAAAGAGTGCGGGCCCGCAGGTAAAAGTGAGAGAAAGTGCGGAACCAGAGATTTATTGATTTCCAATGTCTTTCTCCCATTTGCAAAGCTTGACATGAAGAGCTAAGGTCTGGGACTTGCTTAGGACGCTAGTATAAGTGATGATAGACCCATACTGACTGCAAATAGTCATGGTGACGATATTTTTGTGTAACACATATGATCTATCAGAGGCAAATGTATATAAAATGAAAGGACCGAAAAAATTTGGAGTTGCTAAAGATGGAGCATTAACAATTTCTTGTTTGATCAGATTGAATTCTTCATATTCGTCTTGGCCCCATTTGAAGATTGAGTTATTTTTAATCATTTCTTGTAAAGGAGATACGATTCTTGAAAAATCTGGAACAAATCTCTTTACAAAATTAATTTGGCCAAGGAAGGATTGCATAGGTTTCTTGTTGTGAGGTAGGGGTATTTCGGAAATCTCCTTGTTTCTGTCAGGATCAATATGAATTCCAGATTTTGACACTATGAATCCAAGACGTTTCCCTTCACTTAATGCAAAAAAGGAATTTTTTGGGTTAAGTGAAATTTCATACCTTTGACAATGTTGGAAGATCTATTTTAAATCTCTAAGATGATTGTCTCGCTTCTTGGAATATACAATTATATCATCCAAGTAGATTACCACTGATTTGTTTACTAATCCCTTAAATGCGATGTCCATGGCCCTCTGAAATGTGGCACCAGCATTGATCAAACCAAAAGGCATCTTTTGATATGCATAAGTGCCCCATTTGGTTCTGTACGTGGTCTTTAATTGATCATTGGGATGGACCAACACTTGGTTGTAGCCAGAGAAACCATCCAAGAAGGACATTAACTATGATCCTGCGACTGCCTGCACTATTTGCTCCATGGGAGGCAAAAGGAAAATTATCTTTTTGGTAGGCTTTGTTAAGATTTCGAAAGTCAATGCAAATTCTAATGTCTCTGTTGTTCTTTCTAACGGGAACCATATTGGAAACCCATTTAGAATGTCGAACGGGAAAAATGATTTTGGATTTCAATAACTTATTGAGTTCAGATTTGATCTGGTTTTCTAGATTAGGATGGATCTTTCTCAGCTTTTGCTAGATAGGTTTTTCATCGTTTATCATTGGGATAGTATGTTGGATGATAGAAGTGTCATAAGTCTTGAGTTCATCGTAGTTCCAAGCAAAGACACTTTTGTATTATTTCAAGAGACGAACATACGCTAATTTTTCTTTAGGAGCTAGGCCAAGGCCTAGGTTGATATTTTGTGGCTTGGTATCAGTTCCTAGATTTACCAATTCATAGTTCAGAGTTGAACTTTGAAGTTTTGAATTGGTAGATCTCTTGAATCGATCTTTCAAATCATATAGATCTTCTAATTTGACTACTGACTTTGGCATAACATTGTTAGTGCTATCTTGTTGCAATTTTTTGTCATGTTGGTCCTCATCAATTATCTGATTGGTGTAAGATCCCTCAGATGTGAGGAAGCTTACAATATTAGGATCATTGTTGAAAATCCTCCAATTGGTAATGTTATCAGGAATCAAGGGTCTAAAAATTAATTCGATTGAAAATCTATCAGAGCTATAATCTTCTGAGGGAATGAGCTTGGAAGCTACGTTAGCTAAGAGGTCTGCGCTAGCATTTTGGAGCCTAGGAATTGATGAAATATTGAATGCTATAAAATGTTCAGTCAGATCTTGAACTAAAGATTGGTAATTCTTTAAATGCCCTGATAAACAATGTATAGTATTGGGTACCTGTCTGATTACAATTTCAGAGTCTCCGAAGGCTTGTAGGTATTTGATGTCTAATCCGATTGCTTTGTATAATCCTTGGACTAAAGCCTCGTATTCTACGATATTATTGGTGCAATCGAACTCGAGTCTACAAGTTAGCATAGTTTTGTTTCCCTCTTGACTAATTAACACGCATCCTACTCCTGCTCCTTCGTTAGACTTAGAACCGTCAAAAAATAACTTCCAAAATAAAGATTTATTTACAAGACTATCTATTAAATTAATACATTTAGAACTATCTGTTTGAGAAAAATTTGTTGGAAATAATACTGAGAGGGGAGGGGGTGAATCAGTATTATTAAATCAATATAAATTTTTCATTTCTATATTAAGATTCATATACGCTACTTCAGTTAAGGCAAACCACCTGTATACGCAATTGTGTGTAGTGCAACAAGCGTATATCCAGTAAACTTATGATTCATTTAGTTGATCCTTAATGAGTACATCAGAACATTATTAACCATATATACAGTAAACAGGAGCAGTAAAATAGAATAGACCATCACACACAAGAAGCACACATGAACACCAGATGTAAGGTGGAAACCCAATGTGGGTGAAAACCACCTGCTGCAAGTCATCTCAATCTTTTTTTTAATAAGAAACTTCTTTTTACAATAGTTTTGTACTGGTGCAGTCTTATACCAGTATACAGGCTTCTACCTGCAGAAGGCTACAACCTTCTCTTATTCTCCAGACTCTCCTGGAAGGGAGCTACAACCTCCTTAGCTCTTGTATTAGCCGATCTACTAGTACGTAGGTGCCAACCTACAGAAGGCTACAACCTTCTCTTTTCTTCCTCCAGGTACCATGTTTCATAAATTTTTAGACTGGATACTCCTGAAGCACAATACCATAATCTGAAGGCCACGTTTCATCCAATTTTCATACTGGACCCATTAATATCCTTGAAGCACACAATCAATCAACACTAGCATCATCAATCTCTGAATCACCCAACACTGAATCACTGAAACCCTGTCAACAAAATGCAGTCACCAGAACATAGAGCAGAACACAGAACTCTACAACAATATTCAGAGCCAACTATATCATCAGAAATCATGCATCAGAGTGCATACGCTACTTGGAAGAGTTGAACCTTCGTGTATATGCAACTAACCAGCATATATGTCATCAAATACTTACTTATAACTTCGCTGCACTTCCTGCGTATGTACGCACTTTTATCATAGTCAACCAGTGTATATGTCTGTAAATATCCATTCATAATTTGTAGCTATTCCAAACTTGAGTTATACCTAGATCATAACATTTACAGAACATTACATGCATCGGTATACAAATCTAGAATAAGCATGATCAAACCGTATAAAGATGATTCATTCCAACCCATTAGATCCCGATCTATCCTTAGATCTTGTTTTCCATCAACCGCTTAGATTCCTCCTTAGCTTAGATCAAACAAAGCATCATGAACCCATAACCTGCATGCTAGATCTCATACTTCATCAGATATTCAAGACTTTCTCAATGCTTTTGCCTAATGATCTTCTTCTCCTTTTATAGTCTTAGGCCTTACTCAATACCATGGTCCAAAACCATTAAGAACCAATACTAGGGACCCAATACCTCGGTTCAACCCTTCGAACGCAATACCAAGGACCAAAACCATAGGTCTAAATACCACGGACCCAAAAATAAGCTTTCCCACATGTATGCGCTTTTCCGTGCATGAAAGTGTGTGCATACGCATACGCGACTTTTGATCAGCAATCCCGCGTGTATACGCATCTTTGTATATAGTGAACCTGCGTGTATACCCTACTTGGTATATAGCGAACCTGCGTATATACGTGACTTGGTACATAGTGAACCTGCGTATAACCTGCATATGTACGTGACTTGGTATATAGTGAACCTGCGTATATACTCTTCTTTCTTCATTCTTTGTAGTCTGATCATCAACTCTTTGCTACTGACCTGCTGCACTATGATCTGTCATCTGTGTGAGGTGCCATCAAGGACAACACTTGTAACATAATGCCAACAAAATTTTCTACTTGAGACAAAACAAAATGTTCTAAATAAGGTGAAGTATGAGCATTGAAATTTCCTAAGAAAGAATCAACAAAATAGTTGCCAATAATATTATTGTTGTATGCTACTGGTTCATTTTCTCCTTCCAATTCTGTTACTATGTATTAAAGATGTCTTTCTCGCTCAACCTTTATTTGATTTGGTTTACCATTGTAAGGGAGCCACATGTGCGACCAATCAGTTGCAAAGTATCCATGAAGTTTTTCTGACCAATCTCTGCTAAGAATTAAGCCATAAAATTCTGGAATATCTGCAACTAAAATGTCGATAACTTGACATACCTTTGGATTAGATGATAGCCTTATGGTAACCTAAGTCAATTCACCGATCACTTCAACTTGCGACCGATCCAGCTGAACTATGCGCACAGTAGATTTTTGAGGTTGAACTTTCAAATTTGCACATATTGACATTGGTAAGATATTAGATTAAGCTCCAGAATCTACTAAACAATTATGCAATTTTTTGTTGAAAACTTCATAAGTAAGAAGAAATGGGGGAGTATGAGATCTCGACCTTCCTCCAATTAAAGCAATATCATTTGGATCAACTTTATTAATCACATTAGTTGGAGGTCTTCCCATCTCATGGGAATCTTGAGAGATTACAGTGGCGGGCAGAGGTGCAACTGGTACAGGATGCAATTCTTTCAAAAGTATCTTTTGTTGATGTTTTAACTTGCTCAATTCATAAAAAGTGATGTTAGCCTAGTCTTCTTCATGTCTTCTATGATATTATACTTCATTTCATCCAAAACAATCAATGTTTTAGATGGAGTTGGTGAATCTGCTTGGACTAGGCTTGTTTGTGTCGCTTTAGGTGTCGTTTTCTTGGCTGCGACTTTATCCTTAGGCATTGAGCTTGCGCTCTTTGGCTAAGGACTAGGTTGAGGAGGATCGAGTTGATTTCTACTTTGAGTACTAACCAGCGCTGCCTCTTGATCCTCTTCATCTGGGAGGATGAAATCCCACATACCTTGCACCTCTACAACTTCTTCTTCATCAGTAGGTTCTTCAGTAGCAATTTCATCTTCTTCTTCTTCTGATTCAGCACTTGTGAGAGCATTGGGAGGCTTTGAATTAGTCGAAGGATTTCTTCTATAAGGCTTGTACAACTTTTTAGAAGAAGTTTCTGCTACTTGTCTCTTAATGTCAACCATTTTGTTAGACATAGTTTTCAAAACTTTCTGCAATCCTTCTAAATCGAATGGATCTTTCGATTGTTTTTTCTTGGGATATTCCTTAAACGTAAACTTCTTAGATTTTCGTTCATCTACAGAATTTTTCTTTTCTAAGGCTATGATACATTTCTCTACTGCTATTGCTTCCTTCATATTGTCAGCTAAAGTTATTTTGTTAGCCCTATCAATGAAGATTGCTATGTTTTATGGTAAAGCAGAGATGTACCATTCACTTCTCACTTCTTCGCTAGGCTTGGAAGTAGTAGGAATTTTATTCAACAGTTTATTCAAACGTGAATTAAAATCTTTGATAGGTTATTTTGACTTAGCCCTAAGGTTAGACAAGTCATTGATCAGTGTTGTCGTAGACCTGTCATCACCGAACTTAGTCAAGAATTATTCTTGGAATTTATCCCAACTAGTGATAGATCCGATGGTAATGAGAAATACAATGATCCAGCTTCTCCTTGTAGAGTGTAAGGGAAGAGTCAGACGACAGCATATTCATTAGTAACTCCATTGATATTTATAGATAACATAAAGTTGTTTATATGTTCTTCTGCTAGCATGCCTGCTTTAAGATTAAACTTAGGCAGCCATTTTTCAGGATGGGCTGGTATTTGACTCAAGGGCGCGGGCATTAAGACTACCCCTGGGTTATTCCATGGAGATTGGGCCATCGTTGAACTACTAACAGAGGAAAGCGTAGAAGATGATCCCTACATTTGGGAAGATGAGGGTATTATGATTCCAGATGATTGAGAAGGAGATGTGCAAGTTCCAATGGATTGGTGGACAATAATCTGAAGTGGAGGGGTGGATGGTTGACTTCGCGGTGGAGAGATTGAGATGGATGATGATGACGAAAGAGTCTCGCTATCAAACCCTTGAGGTGATTTCCTTGCTCTCTTCCTTGTAGGTAGAGGTAACTCAGTTGGCTCAATACCAAACTTTTTGCTCTTTAATCTGGTGAGAGGATGAGCAGGGTTATATTGTGAAGTCACACTGCCTTCAGATTTATCAGAAATTTGAGGTGATATAGAAAATCACTGAGGTTTATGGATCAAAGACTCAACTTCAGGAGGTTCAATAGTAGATTTCTCTGAAATGTCACGGTTTGTAGCATTTGTTGTTGTTCTTTCGACTTCTTGCTCAAGATTTAAAGATTCTAAGTGCGATGGAGAAGTCGAGGGAGATGGTGAGGGCGATTTACTCTCATAATGGTATTTAGATTTAGACTTACTTGCCATTCATAGTTCATGGCCCTCCTTCTTGCGCCAAATATGTTGAAGCCCCGAAAATTGGGTCTATAACAAGGGGGATACCCACCCGATCCGGACCTTGGTTAGCAGCTCCTTTTCCGTTTGGTATAGTGGGTCCGACTAGGGATATGGGACCAGTTTCCCAATATATGTATTTGTGTGTTGAGAATTGATATTTCCTTTCTAAGAGTTCCTAAGTGAAATTATTTTATTATAAATCTAATCTAACAACATGCAATTGTCTTCTAATAAACAGAAATATCTAATTCTAAACTAACCCGGGATGTAATCTTTCTGTTATGCAATCTAAAATGATTTCAAATAACAATTGGTAATAAAGATCATTCAACTGCTATGAGAAACGAATTCAATAAAGATAAACCATTTCGTATAAAAATTTAGATGAAACAGTTGTGAAAAACATATCACATAATAAGCTACTCATATAATAAGCATAAATAAATAGCTATCACCGTACAGAAATGCCAAATGATAACTCAAGTATTCACGCATGCATACATAAATAACTGAACATGAATATCACTTTAACACATAGGAAGAAATAGTTAAGAGATAAAAGTACCATTTATAACTAGTTCTACTCATGAGCTTCAAGCAATAATGATTTATCTCTCCTTAATCCAACATCCACTAAGAGTACAAAAGTGCAACATCAGTAGTAGATATTAAACGCAGATATCAATAAATCTTGTTCCATTCATTCATCAAAACCTCCTCGGAGGGTGTAAAAGTGCATGTTCTGAAGACAATTTTTTGACAAATTTCAAGACCCTTCTCTAAATGTATGAGAAGGGTTTAAATACTACTAACTAAACTTAAAAATAATTTATTACGAAAATGTAGGATGCGGTTTAAATGACTGTCCTCATTTCAAGCAAAAATAAAGCAAAATTAACACTAAAACTAAATCTAAAACTAACAACTAACAACTAACTATTTGTGTATCTGTTCTTTGAAATTGCAAGCGTTCAGCATTTGCTTGAGGAGAGTTGGCTGGCCGACTTCCAACTTTAGCTTTCCTATGAAAACGGAATCGGCAAGAGCTGGTGCCATCTTCTCGGCAGAATTGATGATACATTTGAGAGTCATGCACTCGCTGTGTGGTTTTACCAAATACATCCAGAAAGAATCCCAATTCAACTTAGTTAATATTTTGATTGATTCTGCCTTTTCTTGAGCCTTCTATCTCCAGCCCGTCTGCAGATGTTGTACATATCTACATACCACTTTGAGGATATCTCGGATAATACCATTGGGTTTAGAGTTCAAGTTTTGCCTTTTTCCTTTAGCATTTTTTCCTACAAATTTCCGGGCTTACAGGCGACTGAGCAATTAGAGGCTTTCCTTTTCAAGGGGTTTTTCTCAGTAATCACGCATCGGAAACTACCTCCGTTTCTTGATCCGGGCTTCCCTGGCGCGATTTTCACCTCTTGCGTCATTTTTGTTAGAGGATATAAAGCTTAAATTTTGTGGAAATAATGACTCCGTGAGTTCTTGACTCTGAGTCTTAAATTCTCTGTTTGTGATATAAGCGTTATCTAGTACCCATTTAACCGTGTCCGTGTATGGAAGAATTTTGGGCCTCGCCGCTATCCAGTGCAAGAACGAATATGCGAGTTCTGTAATAGATGCATCAAAAGACCCATGTGAGCCTACAGTAGCTATTACCTCCATAATTTTGGGATTTTCCTCCTCAAGTAGACTGTACATAACTTCCCAAGTAGTAATACCCACATCTTTGTTACAAGCGGTGTCTGTGTATAAGGGCATCATTTATTTGTCTTCAGAACTCAGAGTTTTACCCTTCTTTCCCATAATATCTTGAACACTGCTATGTATAGTTCTCTGCTCTTTGTTCCTGCAGTTTACAAATGACGTGAGAATAATGATAAGAAAAAGGTGACGAGAAATCTTTAAATGTCGAAAACATATAAAATATACCACCTTACATGAAATGGCTCTTCGATCAGATCAAAACCATATTCCATTAATGATTGCCAACTAACTCATTGATTAACATTAACGCACATAATCGGGTCTCGGTTTATGGAAAAAGCTTTTTCGAACAACGAGCCCTGAAGATCTGCGATAAGGTGATTTGCGATTTGCTTCGCAATATCACGGATCACAATATCGCAGAATCGCAATATCGTTGGTTCGTAGCATATGACAATCATGCATTAATGTGTTTTCTGGGAAATGCGATTTGCGGTATGCGCCATCGCATATTGGTGGTTTAAGGCATTTCAGCGTAAGTGATGTTTGAGGCATGCGATGTGATGAATGTTTTTAGTGCGTATTTTCGCATCGTCATTTCGCAACTTAGAATTCCACTTCTAGGAAGGGGTCTATTACCATTTTTGCGATGCGACATTTCTTAAGGAGTGATTTTATTCTAACTTATCATAAAAATTAAGCCTTTTTAGATTTTTCGAGGGCATTATCCTAAGTTTATGATAGAAAGTTTTACTAAAAAGGAAATATAAGCATTAATTGATTTTTCTTAGGGTACCCACTTATTTAGTATTAGTGATAAAACTAAATACGAAGGGGGGTTGTTGCTGGCCACAACAGGTTGTTGGCACAGTCTATGTAGGGATAGTGCTTTAAATTACTGGGGCATATCCAAGACTAATATAAAGCAAACGCTATGAAGGAATATTTTCATAAAATACTAGGTCTTATCAAGCTATAAATAGGAATAAATCGCTATGCAGAAATAAATAATTTTTTAGTTAGTTCTTTGGAAGAAAGATATTAAATTCCACCAAACCAACAATCATCATTACAATGTTGAATTTCAAAACAATGTATAATGCTCTTCAAAGGAAATTCACACTTAATCACTAATTACTATAAGCACTTGTAAATGCTAACAATAAAGCATGGTAATGGAAAATCACTCAATTACAAAGTAAATTTGAAGATGCACACAATTGAATAATAAAATCTGAGAACTCATCCAACGGAATGGTAAATCTGAGCATTCACGCAACTGAATCGTAAGTCTAAAGATTCACACAGCGGAATAGTAAAACTATGAATCACATAGGGAACAACAAGCCATTCAAGTGAAAAGTAATAAAAGGTAATAATAGAAGGAAGAAAATGATTGTTCCAGTGACTGGGCCCAAAGTCTTTGGAAGTAATTTTCATAGAGAAAATTCAATATACTATATTAAAGTTGAATCATCTGAACTTTCATTGATATCAAAATGAATTACAAAAAGGTATGTAAAACTTTATGGCAGTTTTGTTCTTCAATCACCTTTTACAATGGGTGATAATAATCAAAATCATCTCTGGTTTAATGAAGTTTAATTGCATTTATATATTACAATGTATTTCTAAAGTTGGAATAGTAAAGTTATCCTGAGAATCAAAAGATTCTCAGGATTTCTTATTTAAACTATAAAATCTGAGATAACAGATTGTATCCTCTGCTTGAATCTCACGTGAACATAGGCATCAATCCTTAATCAAAATGCCACGATTAGCCCAATTGTTATTCCATAACTTGGTTTCTCTTCAGCAATTTGAGGGAACATCAATCGTCCATCAAATATCTCTTGTACATAAATTAACCCAAATTGTGAATTTATGATATCTTAAGTATTCAAATTAACTCGTTAACAAGGTAGAATACTAAGATGTTATTAACTACTTTCTAGAGCTTCTATCTCTCAAATTATTATAAACTGGACTTAAAGAACTTGAAAAATGAATCATTAATTGAAGAAACAAAGGGAAGAAGCATACCTATTCCATGACCCAATAGTGTGGTATGCGGCATGTTGGGACAAGCATGGACAAGACACTGGAAGCAAGGTTGCTTGGTAGAGATAGTGTGGGTTTGGATGTGTGGTACCATTGTTATGTATATGTTGTATATGTTATACATGTTGCATATGTGATAATGTGCGCATGCCGTTTTGTGTATATGTAATGTGTGTACATTTTTATGCAATGTTATGTACAAGGGTGTTAGTATAGGTAGTGTTGTATGAATGTTGCATATTAAGTGTTGGGTATAGATGGTGCTATGTACATGTTGGATATGTGTTGTTGTGTACATATTGTATTGTGTGCATGATGGATATGAGGTGTTGTGTGCATATGGTGTTGTGCGCATGTTGGATATGCAGTTCTATGTAGAATGTTGTACATTTGGTACTATGTACATATGGTGTGGTTTGCATGATCGTACAAGTGGTGTTGTGTGCATGTTGTGTTGTGTGTATATGGTGTTGTGCACAATTCGTGCATGTGATGTTGTGTACATGTGGTGTCACGTACATGTCGTGCATGTGGTACTATGTACGTGTGGTATTGTGTACACGTTGTACAGGTGGTGCAGTGTACATGTGGCATCGTGTACATGTTGTGTAGGTGGTTCCATGTACATGTGATGTTGTTCACACGTTGTGCAGGTGGTGCGGTGTATAGGTGGTACTATGTACATGTGGTAGATGTGGTAGATGTGGTACTGGTGTATATGTGGTATTATGTGTATACCATAAATGTTGTGTTGTGTACATGTGGTACTATGTATGTGTATTGTGTAGTTGTGGTGTCATGACATGTGTACTTGTTATGTTTTAATATATAGGAAATGTATTTTGTTGTGTTGTATGGCAGGTCTAGGTACATGTATTTTCTGGCATTGTACATAGGGTATCGATGTATGAGTTGTGTTGTATATTGGGAGTATGTGTATGCATTTTATGGTGTCTCACATTGTGTCCTAATGTATGTTTTGTGATGTACATTATGTACATATACGTGTTGTATTGTGGCATACATCAGACATAGGATTTTGTATTGTGTTGTGTTGCACACTGGGTGTAGGTGTATGTGTTGTATGTTAGGTTTAGGTGCATGGTGTTGTATGTCGTGTGTGGTTGTATGTGTGTGATGAACACTATATGTATGTGCACATGGTTGAAGAGAGGGAACTGAGTGTTTGTCGGGTGTGGCAACTAATTTGGAGTGCATACGGAATAAGGACAAAGGTAGAAGCTAAAGTTTGATTAAAGGATAAGTATCAACATTTTATTTCAGTTTTATTATGCATGTGAATTATGATTTTGGTCTATGTTGATTATATGTGATCTATGATTCTATTTTATGATGGTTACATGTGATTAATGATTTTAATCTATGATGGTTTTGTTTTGAGCTAACCTGATGTGATATTTTTATTCATGATGATTTGATCAAATAGTTAGTTTGACTTATTGTGACAAGAAGTAAAAGGGATTGAAAATGTACCTTGTTGACGAGCTACCAACGAGGTATGATG
This sequence comes from Pinus taeda, assembly GCA_000404065.3. NCBI lineage: Eukaryota > Viridiplantae > Streptophyta > Pinopsida > Pinales > Pinaceae > Pinus > Pinus taeda. The sequence continues at coordinate 75,476 of APFE031274835.1, read as the reverse complement.
TGAATTTATTTCAATTTATTTTAAATCTAATATAAGTTATGTGCTTGGTATAGGAAGCACATAAATGCCTAGTTCGGTGGTTCAAATTGATTGCAAGAATTAGCAACAACAATGAAAGGAATTGGAAAAAGCAACAGTATGTTGGTAAAGTATTCAGGAGTAGGGCCATTGTGGGACACTAGTACCTAATAGTGTCCATTGATTTCCATGAGCATGATATGACTGGTATGGTGGTTTTGAGGTAGGGATATGCCTTGGTTTCTTTATCTTCTGATGCGAGGAAGCCTTTCCAAGGGATGGACTTCCCAAGATGGGGGTGCCATCAAAACTTGGAAGGTGAGTGACTGCACGGAAGGGGTTGACAGGATTGCACGAGGGATTGTATAACAAAGAAGGGAATACCAGGGATGAATTTGTTTTGGTCATTACAATTTCCAAATTGAATCAAATTTATATTGGAAGTGTGCCCTGGAATAATGAGTCGATAAATGTTCACTAAAAGGACAAGTGGCACAGGATTATAGCACTGGACATTGGATGCAAATTTGACTTTGCAGTGGATTTTGGACTTCCTAGGAAGGAGTTGAATCCTAGTACTACCTTTGAGGGTGGAGGTGTGAGCCTTTGGATTCCCTTGTTGTGGATGCAGGCATCATATCCTTTTATTTTCTCCTTGAGAAAATCTTCATATGTATATGTGGTTATTTTGTAACTACCATAATGAGCTAACTTAGAAAGCTATAGTAAAATGTATATTTGTCATGTTTTAGCAGATGGTCATTGTAAATATTGAAACGAGATGTGTTATAAAGATCCGTGGGAAATATCTTTTGTTTTCAATAGTCTTGTTGGTTATAGGTGTCATTGAACACCGAAGATGGTGTTCCCCAAGGGGAGGGTTCTGTAACAACCCTGGTGAAAAATCCATGTAAAAAAATATAAGACCACGGTTGATAGGATACATATTCCAAGTTGAATGGTGGGAAAGACATCCTAGTGTGGGTGGTAATTTGGTTTATTATGGCTAAGAAAATTGGCAAAGGCAATGGCTAAGGCTTTGGAAAGGAAAAATGGTATTTTTGGCACATTTATTTATGAAAATAATAGAAATTAGGAGAAAATTGAGGTGAAAGGTCACAGGTTGCATGTGAGGAGGAAATTGAATGAAAATAATGGAAAATGAATAAATTAGAGGCCTCATTGATAAAAATGCTTCTGAGGATCAGTGTGGGGGCTTGGTCAATGTAACCTTTTGTTAGTTCAATTTTGGAGCTCTCTCCTTATTCTCTCTCTCTCTCAATCTTAGACACTTCGATTTTTCTTGGAGCACTTTGGAATTGGAGCAAGAAAGGAAAAGAAGGTAAGAGGAAGAAAAGATCAAGCAGGGAAAGGTAGGATCAAGCAACTACAGCAGGATGCATTGCATATATCAATTCGCATGTGTATTTTCCTTGCTAGATTTGGCATGGATGATGTTGCATGTGGTTGTTTTTTTTGTCATGGCATGGGTTTTTCTAGGTGTTATAGTGTTCTTCAACCTAGCCTTTCCATTTACTAATAGCCTTGATGAGATTGGCTCTCATACTTCGATTGAGATAGATTGTCGGATGGATTCGAAGCTGAGTGGGATGGATCTCCAAAATGAAAAACACATGACCTAGTGGTCCCTGAACCAGACTATGATCATGGTAAAGCCACTAGCCTAATAACCCCTGAGCCAGACTGTGGGTTGAGGTAAAACTAGGATTGTGTGCCTCGGCGGGCCTAGGAATCCTTGTCAATGAATGGCAGGATATATGGTAAAGCCAAGAAGTGGATTGCTCTCCGTTGGGCCTAGTAGTCCCGAGATGGGATGTACGGTAAAGCCTGGAGAGTGGATCTTGGTGTAGGGCCTAGTGATCCCTCTATCATACTATGGATTATGGTAAAGCCTGAGAGACTAGGAGGAACTTAAATTCCTCACGGTGTAGGTGGAGAACTCCAGTAGCATCCATGCTTGTTTGGTTCTTTTCGGTTGATTAAGAGTCCCACATTCATGCTTGGAATATGGTACGGGGGTGATTAGTTGAAGAGAGACTTGGCTCAACCAATCTATGGTCTGGTAGAATGTGGTAGTCCCATCTCTTATTGGTTTATTGCTTCATTAAAGAAGAATTCATTCCCTTGGGTTCATGTGTAAATGTATTGATTTATATGTGGAACTTATGGCTGATATATTTATGGTATTTTTTTTATTATTGTGTTCGTTAATGTATGTTTTATGACAATGGCTATGTATGGCTCTCAACATATTTTTACTTGTAAATTAATGGATAATGTATCTATGACCTAATAGATGATAATGCAGAAAATGACATGAGGGAGCAATGGTTCTTAGCGATTCTTAGATAAGTACGAGATCCCTATGTTTTATTTTTTGGTTATACCAATATATTACATGTGTGTGATATGTTTGACAACATGTATGTCATGGCTAGTAAGGGTCTGATTAAGGTCTTATTTAACTTATTATTTTTGCATCATTGTTTCCCTATTCTTTTGCTGCGCCTAAGTTATCATTCCATTCTGGGAAGTGACCTGGGCTCTGGGCCTTAAAAAGTGGCTCAAATTGTGGGGATGCTAGCACAAAACTAGAAAAATGAGTATTTGAAGGCTAGCAGGCAAGCCAGTGAGAGTGACTCTAGGTTTATGGATGTTGTCATGCCTATAGAATGAGAGTGACTAAGGCTTAAGATGGTTAAAACTTCAGTAGGACCCAAGGGAAAACTATCTGAAGTGTTGGATTGGTTCTTGAGGGTCCTGAAGTTGATGTTGAATGTATGTGCGTTATGTTTCAGTCGATTCCACTTCCTTAAGGTCACATAGGAGGTCAAAACTAATAATAGTAGCCTCTCGTCACATGTTTACCCTGGTTGGCTTGTTACCTAGGTAGATGTTGGAGGACGGTGATACATATCACTCACGATTTTAGCTTCCAAGATATCTTCTAGATTGAAAATTTCATCTTTAGCTCATAATCAAATATTCCAACTTAGATATTTGTTGGGATAAAAAGTGAAAATTTTGCATTGGATTTTTCGTGCAAATGAAGATGAATCTTAGAAATCCGAGACATGGGTTTTGTGCAAAACAGACCAAATTAGTTTTGGAATGTATAGTTTTTCAAAATTTGGTCTAGATTGAGAGAGATACAATTTTCTTTGAAGGCAATTTTATCATATTTGTTGTTGTGATCATTTTCCAAATTCTCCCAATTGCAATACCAGATTCGACATGTTCTCGCTGAAGCATGATGGAAAGATCTTTCAGATCTGATCTTGCTGGTCAATTTTTTATGGGTAATCTACAATTGTAATGGAAATCATTTTGTAATCAATTTAGTTGTAATTTTTCCTTTCTCTCTGTATATTTAAATGAATACAAAAATCAGAGAGGGGGATGGAAATTGTTGAATTTGAGGCAAAGCTAAGAACATGATTATGGTGTAATTATTTTTCTGAGATATTTAAATGAAATAAGTTATCCATTGAGTTCTACATCTCTTATTCATAATTTGATTTGAATTATTTTTCAAGGCAGAACTAAATCTTGGGCAGTTGGGCCCACTACCTTGGATGAGGTGTTGCGTTAAACATCTAAAGTAGTTTAGTTGTGTGCTTATTTATTTGAATTTCAATTTTTGTTCCTTAAAGTAAATTTCATTTCTTTTTAAGTAATTTGTTGGCTGTTGCATTTTCCAGGTTTGTTGTTTCTTACAATTTCTATATTTCATTTAATATTCTATTCTAGATTAGCATTTGAATGGTGTTGGGTGCAATAGGTTAAATTTCCAATTCAGCAAGGTGTGGTTTAATTTAGTATTGACTCAGACCGTGTGATTAGCATAATTATTTTCCTGTCATTTACTTTTTTATTTTTAAATTTAGTATTGTTTTTCAAGTCTTACATTTTATTTCTTGTCAAATGAGCTTGATAGTGTAGAACCCAATCATGTAGAACTAGGGTTAGGTAGTTGCTTGCAAATATTTTATAGACTGCCTTGAAAAAAAAGGTAATTCCTCAAATTGATAATTAGTGTTCAAGTGATTATTTGTTGTTTTTAAGCAATTAATTCCCTGACCAAATGTGCATATGTGTGGATTTTCTTCATAAGTACATTTTCCCTTGTCTAAATTGAGTGCTTCAATAGTCAAAATTGGTCCTCTCAAAGAGAGGAATCTAGTCCCATGGTTGGAATTTCTCACTGAGTTACAAAATTAACACAACCCTCCCAAGAAGTTTTAATATAATCAACCATTATCATTCTTAGTCATGCATTGACAACCAAACTTGACCAAAATCAACTTATAATCAATCATAGTTAAATATTATGTTTTTTACTCAACTAAATTCAGTCACTGTACTTATCCATAGTCAATTTTAGTTAACAATAGTGAATATTTCACACAATTAGACATGTTTAATCAATCTTGGCATTTCTATGATAACATATGATAAAGGGGAGATGAAAAAGTATGGGTGTGATATGTTACGATGAAATACCACTAAATCGATTGTCAATAGATGTGAAACAAGACCCAAAAGGCAGGCATATCTTTCTCAATTATGATGTCAATGAAATACATTAAAATCACAAACTCATTTACACTACAATATTTGAAAGTCATGTTGAAGGAGTACTCACAAAACTATTTGGATCATCTATATTTATAATCTTCATTGTTGCTCTTGGACTCTTTGAAAATTTTCCAATTGTAACGTCTATGGTTGTCCAAAAAATTCCATGTATTTTGATGTCTACTAAATATAGAAAACATGATTTATTTTACAATATTTTGGTTTCCTCTCATTATTAAAACCACTTTACTTATCACACTGAAGGAAAGTTTGAGAAACCACATTGTGTCACACAGACACAAACTCTTTTTCAAACCAATATTTCGTGACAAGATACAATGTGGAGTGACACAATATGTCATAGAAAAATGAATTTTATGTGGGATATAGACTATGTCATGGTAAAGGAAAATTTATGAAAATATGATCTATTATGCAAAAAGAAACTTCGCTGCAATGTAACATATTGTGACAAAGAAAAGATTCAAATGATGTGATATGTTGCAAAGAAATTTCTTGAAATCTTGATATGTCACACATAAAAAGTGGTTCTACGGTGCAATATGTTGTGACAAAGGAGTGTTTGGAGCAATGTGCTATCTAGTAGCTAGGAACATTTTAGGTCCAATACAAAATTCATCAAAATGTAGGAAATTTCAATGCCTCACATGTATAAAATATTCAATAGATTGTGACATGTAACAACAAAGGAAATTTAGGAGTGATGTTGCTTTCATGGCCAAAGGTATTTTAGGTGCAATGTGCATTATGTTGTGTTATTGGAAATCTTTAGAAAATGTTATGTATCTCAATAATAGTTAACCATAGTTTGCAATCATCAACCCTATCAACATGATCTAATATAGTCAATCATACTCAACCATTATCAATTATTGTTCATAATAGTCAATCACTGTCAACCTTATCAACATGTTCTAGGATAATCAACCATAGCCAACCATCATCATTCATAGTTAACCATTCATAACAAAAGTCAACCTACAACCAATTATAGTTAACCATTATGTTCTCTACTCCACCAAATTCAATCGCCATACCCAATAACATATGATAAAGTGGATATGAAAAATTATGAATGTGAGATGTGACAACCAAATGCCACTAGGTCTACCATTGATATATATAGGGAAAGACACAAAATCCACAAAAATAATAATGTCATGCATCTATTCTTCTATAATCATGCCAATGAAATATATAAATGAAAAGCTCATTTAAACTATAATATTTCAAAGCGTTCTTGAAAATTGCACTTGCTCAACTTGTTAGATCATCAATATTTATATTGAGGTTCCTCTTGGAATCTTTGCATGGTTTCCAAAATGTGAGAATAATGATTAGCCAAAAACTTTCATGAATTTTGGTGGCCTGTAGATGTAGATGAAGAAGCAACCATGTTTTTAGTTTACACAATTTTAGTTTTCTCTCATTATTAAAACCACTTTACACAATATCATTTTAGAAAAATTCCTTCCTCGAAAAAAGTTTGGAAACCATATTGTGTTGCTCAAACAAAAACTTTTCCTCAATGTGATATGTAGTGACATAAAAAAATTAGAATAGGCACTATGTCACAACCAAACACATTTTAAATAGGATACATACTGTGTCATTCAAAAAGAAACCTTGTGAAACTTTGATACACAATACATGAAGGAAATTTTAGGGAATTTGATGTGTTTCATAGAAATAAACATTGTTGTTATGTGATATGTCACCAAAACTAAACATTTGGAGCGATGTAATGTGTCTTAACCAAACATGATTCACATTTGATGTATTATCTTTTTCATAAATTTATGAAAAAGAAAAACACCCTTTACTAAATATTTGAAGACTTCAAACAATGTTAAACATTCAACTAGTGAACTCTAAGTAACTCTACAACCTCCTCAATTTGAACCCAAAATGCATAACAACAAAATAGAAATAAACAAATTATTTCCCCATTAAAAAACACTTTCTCATAATGCAACATTGTGATTTTAAATAAACAAATTGAAAAATAATAAAATACTAATAACCTAATCAAACAAAACATAGAATTATCTCAAAAACCACCAACAATCATATAAAATTTCTACAAATTCGCCTTATGTTATACAATCAATTTATAATCTATAAATTCTCTTTATGTTATACAATCAATTTCTAAACTATGAATATTTTTAATGACCATTATTTTATTCACAAAAAATATATCAATAATTCCATTGAAATTATAACTTATACTTTTTACACCATTCATATTTCCGCTTTACAACCAGTGTTATTTGATTTAAACCATCAAGCTACAAAATTAAAAATCAAAATCGAAAATAATGTTGGAAAGGCAAAGAAGAAAAATCATGAATTCACACATAAAACACATGAGTTGTAGCTCTTCTATTGATCACACAAAACTTGATACTTACAACTGTAGAAATTTAGTAGAACTTTTCTACAAATCAGTCAACTCTGATACCATGTAGAAATTTCCCACCTGTAGATCAACCTGGTAATGCAATGTACTAAAGTAAAACACTTGATCTACTTCTACAAATAATTTAGCAGAAGCTTAATCAACCATGAGCAACATTAATAAGAACACATATAACTGATAAGAAGGAATCAATCACACATAACACAGAAGAATTTACCCAGGGAAAGCCCCTGCCTAAAACCCCATCTCTGTATTATCATACAAGTGGAAATATAGTCTAAATTACACAAAGCCTTAGCTCGGAAGCTATCCAGCTCTCAGTACAATCCCTCTACTGCTCATAGACAGTCAAAGGCTTCTCGCAAACCTTCCCTTCTGCCCTCCAAGCCTCCTATTTCCTTGTGCAGTTTTCCTTGGGGTCCAGTGCTACTACCTGTGTGAATTCGCCTCTTCACACACTCACCAACCTCTGATCTAACTGCACAAACCTGAAAGAGATAAATCCTAATCATGGATGAGCTTCCTTTATAGGAAAAATATTCATCCAACTGATAGTATATTGTCCCTTCTCTGATCTCAATTGGGTCTCTGTTTGAACTGACATGCATCAGTTATCCATGAGTGAATACACAGTTATCTGAAAATAATAGTTGTCATATGCATGCAAGCATTAACAAACTATATCTCATTAATTTAATAACTTGTTAAATTAATCTAACTGAACTTGACTAAGTTAAACTAAGTCAACTGATCCAATCAATATAGAACTCATCTTTAATTCCTCAACCAGTGGAGAAAATCAAGGACACATTCCCCAATCAGTGGAGGAATTATTGCATGTTCTCACAAATACTTCAAGTTTGTTTTTCCCTTAACTAATTAACTCAAGATGAATTAATTAATTAATTTACAAATTTCTATTAACATCAAATTCGATTTTTACTTCCTATTTTAGTCCAGGGACTGACTAAAAATAAGAATCCATCCTGAACTGCTAAAAATAGAACTTTTATTTTTAGCACTTCCATTTTTCATTCTCTATTTCCCAATCCAGCACTGGTACTCAAACTGCTATTTTTAGCATTTCTTGTTGCTATTTTCAACATTCCCTCTCAACAAGAAAGGCTTCCTCTCGAACTCGATCTTGTACCTTCGAAATTTTCTACATGCAACACTTCTACCAAGTGTGGTTGCTCTAGCAACTCTCAGAACAAAAAAAACTCCCAACTAACCTCTTTGTTGGGCTAAAAACATACTCTGATGTTGAAGCTCTACTTGCTGCTGACAAGTGATCCCTCTCTGACCTCTACGCTACTACAACATCTCCATGCATCTCACACCATTGCACCCTTCTCTATGCTACCCTGCACTGTGCAACACACTTGTGCCTCTCACATTGTTGCAGCCTGCATGCTCTGCATTGTCCTAGGATTCCCTACACTGTAGCTCTCTCTGCCGCTCCATCCACATCTGTCTCTACCCAATCTGTCAGTCCTGCTACTCCTCATCGGGGCTCCCATAGCAAAATCTCATCCAAGAGGTTGGGTATCTCAAGGATCCTGCCCCTCTTCCTTGGGAAGATCACTCTATATCGCCCCACCTCCTACCTGGAGGTATGGCTGCATGTGATCCCTCTGCCCACCTAGCTTGAAGTTTCCCCCTACTGGAGGTCTCTGCATTAGTATATGTCTCTACTCGATCTCCTCTCAGCTTCCCCTGTTGTGGCTGCTCCACAACCTCCTAAAGTTGTTGCACCAATCATGGCTCCTCCACAATTGTCTGAAACTTCTTCTGGCTCTGCATGTTGAGAGGTAATTTACTCTCCCTCTCAACCACCAAGTATTTAACATTTGCTTTGCTCCTCAAGGCTTTGCATGCATCTTGTACCTCAAGTACATACAGGTTCTTGGCTAGCACACCAATCTATTTCCATTTTCCCACCATCACGAAATTTTTTAGAAAAATAGTTGATTTTAAATCAGCGATATCTCCCTCATCTGAACTCTGATTCAGCCAATGTTTTTTTTTTTTTTGGATATTTTTCCGCAAGGAATCCAAATTTGTTATTTATTTCTTAAAATTTTGTACAAAAATTTTCAAATCTGCTTTGCAAACTCTCAGCCCAAAACTCAAAACTTTGAAATCTCCTCTCAGTATATTGTTCTATCTTTGATCACCTATGCTCCGATACCATGTAAAAATTCTGCAGAATTTTTCTACAAATCAGTCAACTCTGATACCATGTAGAAATTTCCCACCTGTAGATCAACCTGGTAATGCAATGTACTAAAAAAACGCTTGATCTACTTCTACAAACAATTTAGCAGAAGCTTAATCAACCATGAGAAACATCAATAAGAACACATATAACTAATAAGAATGAATCAATCACACATAACATAGAAGAATTTACCTGGGGAAAGCACCTGCCTAAAACCCATCTCTATATTATCATACAAGTGGAAATATAGTCCGGATTACACAAAGCCTTAGCTCGGAAGCTATCCAGCTTTCAGTACAATCCCTCTGCTTCTCATAGACACTTAAAGGCTTCTCACAAACCTTCTCCTCTACCCTCCAAGCCTCCTATTTCCTTGTGCAGGTTTCCTTGGGGTCCAGTGCTGCCACCTGTGTGAATTGGCCTCTTCACACACTCATTAACCTCTGATCTAAGTGCACAAACCTGAAGGAGATAAATCATCATCATGGATGAGCTTCCTTTATAGGAAAAATATTCATCCAACTGGTAGTACATTGTCCCTTCTCTGATCTCAACGAGGTCTCTATCTGAACTGACATGCATCAATTATCCATGAGTGAATACACAGTTATCTAAAAATAATAGTTGTCACATGCATGCAAGCATTAACAAACTATATCTCATTAATTTAACAACTTGTTAAATTAATCTAACTGAACTTGACTAAGTTAAACTAAGTCAACTGATCCTCTCAATATAGAACTCATCCTTAATTCCTCAATCAGTGGAGCAAACCAAGGACACATTCCCCAATCAATGGAGAAATTATTGCATGTTCTCACAAAGACTTCAAGTTTGTTTTTCCCTTAACTAATTAACTCAAGATGAATTAATTAATTAATTTACAAATTTTTGTTAATATCAAATTTTAATTTTAATTCATATTTTAGTCCAAGGACTGACTAAAAATAGGAATCCATCCTGAACTGCTAAAAATAGAACTTCTATTTTTAGCACTTCCATTTTTCATTCCCTGTTGCCCAATCCAGCACTCGTACTCAAACTGTTATTTTTAGCACTTCTATTTTTAGCATTTTTTGTTGCTATTTTCAACACTCCCTCTCAACAAGAAAGGCTTCCTCTCGAACCTGATCATGTACCTTCAGAATGTTCTGCATGCAACACTTCTACCAAGTGTAGTTGCTCCAACAACTCTCAGAACAAAAAAAACTCCCAACTGACCTCTTTGTTGGGCTAAAAACATACTTTGATGCTAAAGCTCAACCTACTACTGACAAGTTCTCCCTCTTTGACCTCTACGCTATTGCAACATCTCCATGCATCTCGCACCGTTGCACCCTTCTCTATGCTACCCTGCACTGTGGAACACACTTGTGCCTGTCGCATTGCTGTAGCCTGCATGCTCTGCGATGTCCTGGGATTCCTTGCACTGTAGCTCTCTCTGTCGCTCCATCCACATTTTTCTCTACCCAATCAGTTAGTCCTGCTACTCCTCATCGGAGCTCCCGTAGAAAAGTCTCATCCAAGAGGTTGGGTATCTCAAGGATCCTGCCCCTCCTCCTTGGGACGATCACTCTATATCGCCCAAGCTCCTACTTGGAGGTATGGCTGCATGTGATCCCTCTACCCATCTGGCTCGAAGTTTCCCCCTACTGGAGGTCTCTGCATAAGTAGATGTCTCTACTGAATCTCCTCTCAGCTTCCCCTGTTGTGGCTGCTCCACAACCTCCTGAAGCTGCTGCACCAATCGTGGCTCCTCCACAATTGTCTGAGACTTCTTCTGGCTCTGCATGTTGAGAGGTAATTTACTCTCCCTCTCAACCACCAAGTATCTAACTATTGCCTCGCTGCTCAAAGCTTTGCATGCATCTTGTACCTCAAGTGCATACAGGGTCTTGGCTAGCACATCAATCTATTTCCATTTTCCCACCGTCACAAAATTTTCTAGAAAAATAACTGATTTTAAATCAGCGATATCTCTCTCATCCGAACTCCGATTCAGCCGATTTTTTTTTTTGATTTTGGGTATTTTTCCACAAGGAATCTAAATCTTATATTTATTTCTGATAATTTTGTACAAAAATTTTCAGATCTGCTCTACAAACTCTCGGCCCAAAACTCAAAACTTTGAAATCTCCTCTCAGAGTACTGTTCTCTCCTTAATCACCTGTGCTCCGATACCATGTAGAAATTTTGTAGAATTTTCTACAAATCAGTCAACTTTGATACCATGTAGAAATTTCCCGTCTTTAGATCAACTTGGTAATGCAATGTACTAAAATAAAACACTTGACCTACTTCTACAAACAATTTAGCGGAAACTTAATCAACCATGAGAAACATCAATAAGAACACATATAACTGATAAGAAGGAATCAATCACACATAACACAGAAGAATTTACCCGGGGAAATCGCCTGCCTAAAACCCTATCTCTGTATTATCATACAAGTGGAAAGATAGTCTGAATTACACAAAGCCTTGGCTCAGAAGCTATCCAGCTCTCAGTACAATCTCTCTGTTGCTCATAGACAGTCAAAGGCTTCTCACAAACCTTCTCCTTTGCCCTCCAAGCCTCCTATTTCCTTGTGTAGTTTTCCTTGAGGTCCAGTGCTGCCACCTGTGTGAATTGGCCTCTTCACACACTCAATAACCTCTGATCTAACTGCACAAACCTGAAGGAGATAAATCATCATCATGGATGAGCTTCCTTTATAGGAAAAATATTCATCCAACTGATAGTACACTATCCCTTCTTTGATTTCAACTAGGTCTCTATCTGAACTGACATGCATTAATTATTCATGAGTGAATACACAATTATCTAAAAATAATAGCTGTCACATGCATGCAAGCATTAACAAACTATATCTCATTAATTTAACTACTTGTTAAATTAATCTAACTGAACTTGACTAAGTTAAACTAAGTCAACTAAACCTCTCAATATAGAACTCATCCTTAATTCCTCAATCAGTGGAGCAAATCAATGACACATTCCCCAATCAATGGAGAAATTATTGTATGTTCTCACAAAGACTTCAAGTTTGTTTTTCCCTTAACTAATTAGCTCAAAATGAATTAATTAATTAATTTACAAATTGTTGCTAATATCAAATTCGAATTTTACTTCCTATTTTAGTCCAGGGACTGACTAAAATAGAAATCCATCCTGAACTGCTAAAAATAGAACTTATATTTTTAGCACTTCCATTTTTCATTCCCTGTTGCCCAATCCAACACTGGTACTCAAACTATTGTTTTTAGCAATGCTATTTCTAGCACTTATATTTTTAGCATTTCTTGTTGCTATTTTCAACAACAATGAACCCGGTGAAGGGTATTTAAACCATTTCGACTAGCAAATCGCCTAAAATATCTTGTCATGCAAGCACACACTAAAATTCGTCTATCACTTAACTCGACTTGACTCAATGCTCAACACTCAGCTAATTGACTCTCTAATTTTATCCAACTCCTCATGCAGGAGTAATTAGCTTATTTTAACACTCCCCCTTAATTACGACCATCAAACTAAAACATGACTCATGACAACTCAAACATGTCTGTTGGTCTATGTCTCAGCTAGGATTACAACACCCAAGTTTCTTCTATGAAACTCAAACACATATTTTGCTAATGACTTAGTAAATATATCAGCCAATTGATCACTAGATTTACAAGGCTTCAAATGAACTTCTCCATTGCTCACAAGTTCTCTAATAAAGTGATATCTAGTATCAATATGCTTGCTCTTCTCATGAAACACACTATTCTTGGATAGTTCAATCGTTGAGGTGTTGTCACAATATATTTGTTGATCCTTATTATTTAGCTTGAGTCCATCAAATACTCTTCTTAACCGCATTGCTTGACATGTTGTTGATGTTTCTGCTACATATTTTGCTTCTTCTGACGAAAGTGTCACAATAGGTTGCTTCTTAGATGCCCATGAAATCACACCTGAACCAAGATGGAACACATAACCAGAATTTCTCTTCCTATCATCCAAACTGCCTTCAAAATCACTATCTGTGTATCCAATCAAATCCTTCTTTTCTATGCTTGCATACATTATGCCACAATTTTTAGTTCCTTCTATGTATCTCTAAATTCTTTTTCCTGCACTCCAATGTGTGTCTTTTGGATTCTCCATAAATCTGGAAATCAAACTCACTCCTTGCATGATATCTGGTCTTGTAGCTGTGAGATACATGAGGCTGCCAATCAATCTTTTGAATAGAGTTGGATTGACATATGATCCTTCATCATCCTTGCTTAACTTTGTTCCTATTGCAACTGGTGTAGGGACAGGTTTGAAATTTTCCATCCTTAATCTTTCCAACAAATCTTTGGCATATTTATTTTGACAAATAAAAAATCATTTTTCAGATTTCTCAACTTCTATGCCAAGAAACCATTTCATGAGACCAAGATCTGTCATCTCAAATTCTTTCATCATGGCTACTTTAAATTCATCTAACTCAAAATCACCTGTAAAAATCATGTCGTCAACATATAAGCAAACAATCAAAATTTGTCAATGCTCATTTACCTTTGTGTATAAGGTAGGTTCAATGTTACTTCTGCAAAATCCATTCTTGATCATGTAGTTGTCAATTTTGATATACCAAGCTCTATGCACTTTCTTCAGTCCATAGAGTGTTTTCTTTAACCTGTAAACTTTCTCTTCATTACCTTCAAATTCATATCCTGGAGGCTACTGCACATACATTCCTTCTTCTAGAATTCCATTCAAGATGACTGATTTCACATCCATCTGGTATACTTTCCACTTGTTTTGAGCTATTGTGGCTAGAACTTCTCTTATAGTGTCCAATTTGGCTACCAAAGCAAACCTTTCTCCAAAATCTATTTCTATCTATCATTGCCTCATGTGATAGAAGTGATCTCATCAACTCATCAACTATCAATGATGCCAAATAGTTGGCTTCTTCTATGACTGCTACCACAACATCAAATTTGGTAGACAAATATCTGAGGACCTTCTCAACCATTGTTTGATATTTAATTTCTTCACCATAAATTTTTAATTGATTTACGACTATTATGACCTGGTTCTTGAAAGAATCGATGCCCTTTGTCTCCTTTATCGGCAGACTTTCAAAATCTCTCCTAGTATTCTACAACTTAACAATATTGACTTTAGTTGAATTGAGGCTTCTGTGATCCATGTCAAGATTAAGAGAATTCTTCGGCTTAAATCACATGATAGAATATTTGTCGACGCGTTTCGAACCAACCAGTGTGGTTCATCATCAGGACAAGTCGAAGAATCAGATCTAGATTGCATGTTAAATAGTCATAGCAAAACTTCCAACGGCTATAATTTTTTACTAGGCAACGACTAAATTGAATAACTAATCGCTATATTACACTAGGAAACGGCCAGCTGGATCTGACCCAAGGAAAAGGGGGGCAAAACTATATTTTCAATTAAGTTAAAGTTATTAATAAATTAATAGTTAGTTATACTATTACTAAATTAAAAGTAAATTTACATAAAAGGTATATTTATTTTAATTTTATTATATATGTATATATAATTAGTAAGAATAATCTTTAATATTTTAAATTTTAATTATATTTAATTGGTTAATTATTTTAATAATAAATCATGATTACAATATTAAAGAAAATTATTTTCTTATATTAATTAAGTCAAATTATAAATTAATTGTTAGTCATACTATTACTTATCATATGTAATTACATGTGAAAAGCTAATAATGGAAATAGGGAAAATTGCTAGAAATAATATATTTAGGGACAATAATCGATTTAATAATAACTAATAATAATTAATATATTATTAATCTAATGAAGTTAATTGTGTTAACCTTATTGTTAATGACATGTGTAACTAATTAAACTAAATTTAAATAAATTTAAGGATATTATTAATATTGACTAAAATGATCTTAGAATAGATCACTACTATCACAATTATTATTATATTAATATTATTACTATTGGTATTAAAAGTAAAATGATAATGGTATCTTCCTATCAATGGAGAGGGTATCAATTTCTTAGTAATCTACTAGGAACCTGAGTTACTAGATTTAGGGAATTAGTAATTGTAAGGAATCTATTATAGAATTAAATTAAGGGATAGGTAACTACTTAACATAAATTAGTTATTTAAATATCTTATACCATATGATTTAACCATGAAGGAAAGAAAAGGACTAAAATAAACCAAGGGAGAAGGCTAAAGAAGGAAGGTTAAAGGATAACAAGGGGAAAAAATCTAGAACCAGCTACTAAAAGAGGGAGGGGGAGGAAACGACTAGGAGGTGAGGGTCGGGATCGAGCATTTGCTGATCTTCTAGCCATCATCTCTATTGAGATTGCTTGGCCTCCTTTCAATCTCAATGGCTTCCCTAAATTTACGGTGGTGGAACTGCAAAATTCTAGCAATGACATTGGCCTCCTCAGGACAAACATGAAGTTTAGTCTTCTCCACATGCTCAGCTAGTGCGGAATATTTAGTTCTCCAGTGTTTAAGATCAAGTGTGTGCTCACTAATTCTTTGATTAATGGAGCGTCGAGTCTCACCAATATAGGGGGTCCCACAAAAACAAGGAATAATATAGACCCCTTTCATGTCCTTAGGGTCTATAGGATCCTCCACCGATAAGAGGGACTTACGAATGGTGTTAAGGGGTCTAAAGGTCGAGGAGACATACCTTTATTGACTTTGGTCATACCTTTATAGTTTGTTGCGAAAGTATCTCATGCTTCCTTTGCTGAATCATAATCTTTTGGAACACTGCTCGGTCCACTCCTTGTTGGATAAGTTGCAATTCTTGTCCATTCTTCTTGTTGTCTTTCTTCCATTGTTCCTTCTTTGCATTAGTGAAAACTTGTTCTTCTTCTTCATCCTTAAATTCTGAAAACTCAAACTAGACATAAATAATCTCAAACATCATATACTGTGGAAATTTGAGAAAACCATCTTTCTCCAAAAATTTATCTTCAAATAACTTTTTAACAAACCTTTTTTTTAATTAATTTTTATAAAAAAACCTATATAAAAAATTCTTTTTAAAATCTCCTCCTTTCAAAAGAATATTAAGAAGAATACTTTAAAATATATATATTTTATAAACATTCTATATAAAATCTCTTTATATGCTCATGAATATACTCCACTTAACAAAACATATGTCACTCCTTGTAACATATAATACGTTAATTGCTCTATTAACGTACTTCTAGTCATGATGGCCTCACTAAAGCCTTGCACAATCAGAAGCACAGCGTTATTGCTTTAATGCTTTAAAACTTCATGGAACCGGCGTGTTTTAAACGCGGTGTTTATTAACATTGGTGTGCGATATAACTCCTTGTCTATACTCTATAAGGTGTGTTATAACATTAACCACCAGAATATTTTATTTTTTTTTCTCATGTTGCCCGTTGTTAATCCGTTTTCGTTCCTTCTTTGTAACCTGTTTCTAATATCAATTTGTTGGAAAGGTAAAGAAGTAAAAACAAAAATTCACACGTAAAATATATGAGTTTTCACTTTTGTATTGGAACTCTGTAAAAGGTATTTAAACATTTTTAAACATTTTCAAATAGCCTAAAATATCTTAACATACAACCACACATTAAAAATAGTTTGTAACTTAACTCGACTTAATTGGAAATTCAACAATCAACACTCAATTAATTTACTTTCTAATTTTAACCATCTCCATACAAGAATAATTAACTTATTTTAACAAATAAATACGTGCAATAGTAAATAAACGTGTCAACAACCATTTTTAAACTTCAATCATAAAGCATCGAACTAAAATGGTGAAGAAGTATACTATGTTCCAAAAAGTATCGTGTGAAATCGAGGATGATGATTTTGGGAAGGGAGGTGACATTGCTATACATTCTAATCCAACTTTAAAGCGAAATTTATCTGCACCATACATAACCAGATCAAAAAATCCAGTACTAGAAATAGGTTATATACAAATATCAGGAAGCATAAGGAATACGGTATAACCAGATAAGACAAATTATAACTATAAAAAGTTTATACATAAAACAATGCACCAGATAAGAAAAATTATAACTATAAAAAAAGTTTATATATAAAATAATGTGTATTTTTTATCAAATAGAATTCCTATCACACTTCAAATTGCAGAAAAATTAACATACAAATATACACCAAGCACTTGAAAAACTTATATAACATAAAACAAATATACTAATAAATATGAAAAAATAGAAAAACTGGTTAATGGAACAGTAACCGTTATAAAAGTTATAATAAAAGAGTCAAAAGTGTTAGAACATGAGCGTAATTGGTACAAAAATATGATTCAAAAGAAATTTAATCATTTTGAAAAACCGTCGCTGTGAACCTATAGCACTATTAACTCCATTACTGGTAAGCCGTTGGAGGTTAAATCAACAGAAGAACATGGTATCCTTAATCGCTTCTGGTAACTCAAAAGGTGGCGAGAACAACTTAGATCCCGCTTCTGCGTACTGGTGTCCTCGACGCGCTGCAAGACGAGCGTGGTAAATGGGAGCAACTAATGAAACGGGTTTTGTACACCTCCCCGACGTGTAGCATAGATTATTCACCATTTTTTGCAGCTCGTCCGAAGTAAATGCATTCTCATCCCACATCACATGGTAACGCGTGGGTATAGCTGTGCCCTTATGAGTATAATGACTGCACAGATAAAAATCAAATTCCCTTGGATGTACAATGTTTGTATCTACTACTGTACCGGGAATAACGTTGCCAGATCTTGTGCGCGGCTGGTCTTCCAAAGGAAAAAGTCTAGTCTCTTTAGCTCTCCATGCCAAAATGAACGAAATTGCTGGCCTGAAATGCATGTTCTGCTTTATTGCTTTCTTCAGATTTCTTAGCTCAAACTTGAAAAGTGTGCGGCATCCTTCACTTGCACCGCTTCTGAAAAAGAGGATTTTACTGGGAAGCTGTTTATTTATGCGCAGGGAATCTCTCAGCAGTTCCTCGCACATTTCTCCTATTTGTTCAATACTTCCCGTTTTGTAAGATTTTGAGATGGAATCTCTCAGCAGCTCCTCGCACATTTCTCCTATTTGTTCAATACTTCCGGTTTTGTAAGATTTTGAGATGCACTGATCTAGATTTGCAAAACAATAAACAAGCTTGCAAGAGAAGGAAGGAAGCTAGCAAGAATTGAGAAAAGAATGAATTAATTCTTCAATATTAGTTTTAGAATAAATACATAAAAGCAACTAAGTTAAGCTTAGTTGTGCATGCAATAACTAAAGCTAACTAAAGCTTGTACATGCAATCACTAAAGCTAACTAAAGCTAAGTGTGCTAACTAAAGCTAATGTGTACATGTGCCACATGCAAGCAATAAGTTAACTGAAGCTAATCTAGGTGCATGTACACCAACACAGCTGGTCTAAGTGCATGTATGTGCATGTACACATGCACAACTAGTCTAAGTGCATGTACACCAACACCCCCCCTTAAGCATAACTTAGGTGAGTGTGATGCAAAATGAATGAGTCCCGGCAACACGGCCATTTTAGGTACCCATATACAATGCATAGAAAAAAAAGGAGGAAAGAGGGAAAACCCAGTGGGAAGAAAACCCCCCCTCAAAAATATAATGCAAAAGTAGAGAAAAGACAACTGCTAGACAGTCGTGTCCTTCACCCCGAGATGATCTCGCAGGAATCGAAACTTCTGCTCAGTGAAAGTCTTGGTGAAGATGTCAGCAATCTGCTCGGAACTAGGACAGTACTGAAGATCGATGATCCCATCATGAATGAGTTCTCTAATGAAGTGCATGTGGATCTCGATGTGTTTGGTACGCTGCCGCTGAACTGGATCTCTGCAAAACTTTAACGTACTTTGATTATCACACCAGATGACAGTTGGATGATGGACACTAATCCCAAGCTCATATAGGAAATGTTGTAGCCAAATTCCCTGAATAGTGGCATTGATTGCTCCTCTATACTCGGCCTCTGTTGATGATAAAGCAATGGCAGCCTGCTTCTTACTTGACCAACAAATTGGGCCGGATCCCAAACTAAGTACATAACCGGAAGTAGACTTGCGATCAATGGTGTCGCCAGCCCAGTCTGAATCTGTGAACCCAATGAGATTCAAAGAACAATTGGCTGCATAATGAATCCCATAGGTGATTGTCCCCTGGACATATCGAAGGATGCGCTTTGCAGCGTTCCAGTGTAACTCATGTGGCCCCTGCATGTATCTGGAAACTGCTCCGACAGCATAGGAGAGATCAGAACGGGAGTGAGTGAGATAAAGAAGACTTCCCACAAGCTGGCGATACAATGTGCAATCAACCAATGGTGTGTCTTTGCCATTCTCAAGCTTTATCCCTGATAAGAAAGGTGTGGCTGCTGGCTTGCAGTCACTCATGTGAAATCGTGCCAAAAGATCTCTGGCATATTTTGGTTGAGAAATGGTAATGCCAGAATCACGCTGATGGATCTCTAGTCCAAGGAAGAAATTTAGCAAGCCCATGTCGGTCATAGAAAACCGTTTATGCAATGCAGTTTTGATGTTAGTAATGACAGAAGTTGAACTACCCGTTATCAAAAGATCATCTACGTAGAGTACTATGATCAACAATGAGTCAATTTTCTTCAGAAAATAAACATTGGAATCAGATTTGCAGCGTACAAAATTTTGAGATAACAAATAAGAATCCATCTTCGCATACCATGCTTTAGGTGCCTGCTTGAGGCCATAGAGAGACTTCTTTAGTTTGCATACCAGAGATGAATTCTGCATGTATCCCGGTGGTTGCTCCATGTAGATTTCCTCCTCAAGATCACCATGAAGAAAGGCATTCTTCACATCCATATGATGCACCTCCCATCCTCTTGCTGCTGCAATGGAGAGAGCTAGCCGAATGGAATCCATTTTTGCCACTGGAGCAAAAGTCTCATCATAGTCAACACCATGTACTTGCTGAAAACCTTTTGCTACCAATCGTGCCTAATATCGACTAACTTGGCCATTTGATGCTTTCTTGGTCCGGTAAACCCACTTGCATCTCACAAGTTTGCGATTTGAAGGTAGCAGAACCAAATCCCAAGTCTGGTTCTCAATGAGAGAGTTATATTCCTCATCCATGGTGGCTTCCCATTCAGGATGC
>APFE031274835.1:33293-52597 GCA_000404065.3 Pinus taeda | reverse complement strand
TTGGAATTTGCCTTTCCTTTTGCATGCACAGTAAGTGCATGCGCTTTGGAATTTTTAAGTGTGCCCATTTTGATGAGCTTATCTTGCTCATGCATCAAAGACTGAATAAAAGAATCCAGTGAGGGCATCTTCCAAGTTGCACCAGTTGCAGATCTGACTGTGTGGAATGTAGAGATGAATACTGCATACTCTGGACCAAGTTTTGATAAAATGGAAAGAATCAACTGATTTTCTTGCTTGGATTTGTCGATCCCGCATCCTTTCAGCTGAACCAACAAGGCTTTATACCTTGTGAAAAAATATTGAATGTTCTCAAAGTTTCTCGGATCTAATGAGTTTAACTCATTTTCGAGAATGTGACCTTGCATTTCATCCTGTTTTCCAAACAATCCTTCCAAACTTTTCCATACTTCATTTGGAGTTGAACATGATTCAACATGAAATAGCAGTTCCGGAGAAATAGATAAGCATAGGATGCCGAAGGCCTCGTCCATGCGATTGAAATATCTTGATTTCTCTATTGCCGATGTTGGTTCAAATTCCGTTTCCATGGTTATTCGAAATAAGCCTCTACTTCTAAGATGAAGTTGAATCTTTGGCTTCCATTCGAAATAATTATATGGAGTGAGAATTGCCGATTGTGGAAACTCCAATTTGGACTCCATTCTTTGTTGTTGCTTCAATCTTTTGAACCTGCAAATAAAATTGCTTGTGCACTGATTACAAATCCCTGTGCTCTGATACCATGTAAGATTTTGAGATGCACTGATCTAGATTTGCAAAACAATAAACAAGCTTGCAAGAGAAGGAAGGAAGCGAGCAAGAATTGAGAAAAGAATGAATTAATTCTTCAATATTAGTTTTAGAATAAATACATAAAAGCAACTAAGTTAAGCTTAGTTGTGCATGCAATAACTAAAGCTAACTAAAGCTTGTACATGCAATCACTAAAGCTAACTAAAGCTAAGTGTGCTTTATCTTATGTTAATGTGTACATGTGCCACATGCAAGCAATAAGTTAACTCGAGCTAATCTAGGTGCATGTACACCTAACACTAGTCTAAGTGCATGTACACCAACACGTTTGACGTACCATCGTTTGAAATTTGATTTTGGCCAAATAGCAGTTACAATCTGGCCAGTTGATGCTGCCAACCACTGCTGCGATAGAAAGTAAGTTTTTTCCCAGTCCATGGGTTACGTGAGCACCGATAATCATCACCGGATTATAATGCCCACATCCCGGCGATTTAAAAAGGGAGTTTTCATGAATAGCAACGTTGCTCCCGCCTACTTTTGCATTTATCTTCATTACTAAGCTGGCCAAACATTGGGAAGCTTTCCTTTCATCAGGATAACTGCATCTAATCACGTTTTGCAATAAACAACATTGCGTTATCAATCCCACTTCGATGTCACATATAAGCTTCAGGGAGTTGTAGCCAACACGCAGCCCATTCTCTATAACGCATATCAAGATCTGTAGCTCACCTTTAGTTTGGCTCTGGATGTTGTTAAAGATTTCTCTTAGTTGGAAATGATCACAAAATTTCTCCATGCTAGCATACTCACATATAAGGGGCTTCTCGTTCATGTATATTCCCATATCTTTACACTTCCGTACTAATAAATGGTAGAATTTTTCCACTCTACTTCTATGTGTCGTATCATTACTAAAAGTGATGATACCCCAGTTTTCTATGCGCTTTCCATCGAAAACGTGACTCTTGACAAGATTCCATTGTCGATCATCCCACCTAGGACGAACATGACGGCCATTTCCAAGCTTCAGCAAGGGAGGTTCGAGTACCCTCCCTGTAACCTCAGTCATATTTGCGGCCACAGTTATTTGAAATTGGGTAAAATGAGTCCTGCAAAAACCAAAACAAAACATGAAATTGAAATGAAATTATAATAGGATTTTCTAAAGGAAAAACATATTAAACACACCCTCTAGGACCATCTGGTTTAGCCATGATGTCATGGATCATTTCCACTCGTTTTGCCAATGGCGGACATCTCTGCATCCTTCTAAGTTCTGTAAACCCAGAACTAGTATAACGAACTCTTTGACCATCGCAGATCTCACAAAATTCTAAAGGAACATAATGTGGCTTTGCTGGATTTCTGCTCACATCCACGCAAGGCCAGAGTTTGAAGCGGATATCACGGCCATACTTCTGCTTGAAGTAATCTACGAAACCAACCATGGAAATTTCAGAAGAGATAGCTCCAACTGCTTGGCTGCTAAGCCTCTGAATTCTGTATGTATCACGAGTACGCCCATGGGTGGTTATAATTTTCAAGCCGCGCAGATGTCTCTGGACTTCGTGAATGTCCTTCACAGATAAAGGTCCAAACTCAGTGCAGAAAATGGTTTCTTGAATATAATCAACAAGCCCAATGTTCCGATACAAAGGTACAACAGAGATTCTAACATGCAAAGCCAATCCTCTGGCCGTTACCCTGAGGCTCTGGCAAAACCCACTGGATGCAAATATTCCACCGCCAATGTTCAGCTCATTCATGTCTGCCTGCTTCGAGAAAAAGCCTTTGCCAGCCCTATAAAACCGTTGGCTACGCGGATTCTCTCTTAGGACCAGGGCCACTGCTTGCAGAAAAGTTTGGTTACTCTCCTCTGTAAAGCACCTTCCATCGAACTGGCCGTCCAGTTTGATAACCATTGCGTACTCCATCTCTAATTTCCTCTTGGGATTTTCTAATAATTTGACTGTAAACTGCCCTTGGGGTAACGGCATGGAACTGTAAATGTGTTTGTGGGCATCATGTACCGTCAGGACATCTGCGTAATTTCTTGAATTAGTTTGTCTATTATCTCCTGTGTCTCTACATTTGAATCCTCACGAGGCCCCCTGACGTGGAAGGTGTAGCGTAATATTTGCTTCAACGGTTGAAATTCAACGAAGAAGCTATTCACATGCAGGCGTACAGTCACAACTCCATTCGTTCCTCCTATGTCGGGCCTTTTCACAGGAATCGTGCTCCGCTTACCACGCACGGGAGGAGAGCTCCTCATAACCGGAGTGGCCAGTTCAGGAACTAAATGGCCACCGTCATGCTTGAATCCTGCTCATTGGTTCCAATTCAATAAACCTCAAAGTGCATAAATCAAATTAAACTGCCTGAAATTGAATAAAGCCATGACAGCCTTACCTGAAAGCACTTCATCATTGTCTGGATGTGCTCCTTCCTCAGTGTCTACCGCATGCCTCTTAGATTTGTTCGCTTTGTCGTCACTGGAATATTCAGAGGAAGTTGAATCTGTTTTGTGGTCACTTGAATCTTTAGAAGATGATACCATGACTGCGTTGTAACTGGGTATCGGTTGAGAGGAAGTAGTGAATCCTATCTGCCCATCTAAGCGTGCTCGTTTTCGAACCATACCGCGCTAAAGCTCAGATATTGCGTCCTCGTCGAAACCCTGGTGCAGTCAACAGCTTTATCTCTTAAAATTAGAGAGAACATTCGTGAATTCTGAAATCTTAATAGCGCTATGTCCAGTTTACAAATACAATCCCTGTATTGTGATGTCAATGCTTCTAAGATTTGCTTGCACTCTTCTAGATTCGAACGTAATTTGCCGTTCGGCGGGGCAATTTGACGGTGGCCAACATCCACGCTTTGGACGACGGTCGGTATCCACGTTGCATTTTAGCATAAGTGCTGCACCGTGTGACATAAAAACAATTAGTAGTTTGACATGGCGACCTTGGTCGCCTCGACGTTCGCAACGGTTTTTCGGCGGTCAGACGCTTTATCTCCGGCGATATGTATCGTCCCATATCGCACCGTTTAAGGTTTACCGATCTCTCCTTCTCTTTTCCATTTCCATAGGAGTTATGTTTAGTGTATTTGCACAGTATGGTACTGACATTGTCTAAAATTTAGATGATATCTGGATTTGTGTTATTTAAATTAATATTTTCATTGTATACGGATTTATCAATTGAAAAAATTTTAAAGCAGTTAGATTGTGTAGGATTACCCATCAAATTTGTGATTTCAATAAATTCCTGCTAGATTTAATAGAAAAACTTATAATTTCAATAAATTTCTGCTAGATTTTAAAAAAATTAGACCTTAAAATCCCATAAAAAAATTTTCCAAAAATCTCACTAAAAACAACTCATTTTCCATCCAGATATCCAACTAGCTGTAAAGAAATAGAACAAAAACCACCCCAACTGCATCTTAATGCCTCTGCAGACAAGATACGAGATGATATGCATGTATGGAACATTCTGCTGCCATGGAGAATCTTGCAGCCACCATAAAGGAGTCAGGATCACCTCGCAAGACACACTTCTTCTAATTTCAATTTTGAATTTTGAAAACACTAGGCAATGCTTATACCCCAGATATCAACCTTCCAGCAGTTTCTTCATTTTTGACAACACTGGGTTATGTTTCTCATCCGCCAAAGGGTGTTCCTCGGACAGTCTCCGGTGCGACAAATATTACGATGAGGGATCCGTCTGCTTTTGGCATTATTATATCGGGCTCACATGGGATTACCGGTCAACATGTGCACATTAAAATATTGTCCAATTATTAGGTGAATGTTTAGAGATTTAACACTCCCATGGGATTAATGGCCAACATATTCATATTAAAATATTGTCTTATTATATTATTATTATTATTTAATTATTTTTGGTTATTTTTGGTTTTTTATAGATGAATTTTGTTTATGTAATTTTAGTTTGTTTGATTACTATAGGTTGTTTATAGAATTTTAAGATCTTTATAGAGTTCCAGGGCTTGCTAATTTATAAATTTCCGATATATTTAATTTGCAGCAGGGTCGGAGGAAACCTAAAATATCACAGAGACAAAACAATATGAGTTGTTGCTCTTCTATTGATGACACAATACTTGATTTGACCTATTACAATGAACCCATTATGGGGTATTTATCCTTTTTCAACTAGCGATTCACTCAAAATAAGTTTAATATGTAAACACACGCTATATTTGACTTTACCAATTATAAGACTAAACTCAACTAACTCACAATTGACTCAGTTAACTGAAACTCTAATTTAAACTACTCGCATGTGGGAGTAATTGCAATTTCAATGCTCCCCTTTAATTACGACCATATAACTCAACATAACTCAATCATGACTTAACATGACTCAACTACACTTGGTAGCCTTATAATAGAAATTGACTCAATCATCACTCAAACATGTTTGTTTGTCTATGTCTCAGCTAGGTTTACAATGACTCAAAATTTTGACAATTTTGCATTTTCATTTTCGTTTCTTCCAAATTCTATATCCACAAAATTGCTACATTCTCTGTTGTGCTTTCTTGTCGTAGGCTTTCTTCACTTGTCGCTGCAATTTTTTTTTACCTGTCTTAAATTTGTTCTGAAAAACAATTTGATCATGTCTTCTTTATAAATTCGTTTAACCATGGACTGTTGCCACAATTATTCATCTTCAAACTGTGTTCTTCGCTCTACTTTTTGCGCTTTATATTCCTAACTTTCTTTTTGCCATATTTCTTGATAGCAGAATCTTATCTCTTCTTGACTCCATTGCTAAAAAATGGTTTGAATGCATTTTTCCTCATTTTCAAAAACTTCCAAGTCCTCTTCACATTCATCATCATGGACTGTTGTGTTTTGTCTGTAGTCTACATACTCAAGATCATCATTATGCTTACATGTAAAATCATAAACATGCTCATTTTTCTCGCTCACCACTTCATTTAATTCTTTTATTCCAGTTATTGCTTTAAGACTCTCATCAATTTGTTCAATTGGCTTCTTAATCCATTCTTCAATGAGCTTCAAATCTGCATCAAACTTATTAACAACTTTGATTTGAAGTTCAGCTTCCATTCTTTTTTAACACCTGAATGTTCGAAAACAATGTTAAAAACATCTTTTTTATGCTCTTTAGTGAACATGGGTGGGACTACTTGTAAATTGATTCCAAACACCAAAACTCCTTCTCTACCTCTTCCTTCTCTGCCTTATTTTCCACAACATGAAGGTTGTTTTCCACTGTTATGATGTTAGTGGATATTCTCATAAAAAACTCTTCAATCGTTTTATCCTCTTCTTGATCATCAATCGTTTCTAGATCACACATTTCTTCATGAGCAGTGCCAAATGCTTCATATATTGTTGCTACATTGGCAGGTTCAACCTTCAATTCTTTATCAAACATGGCACTTACTATATTGCCAATCCTTGTTTGAAAAAGGAAACCATACATATCAACATAAAGGCCTTTGCTGAGAAACAATCTAGACATCAAATTCTTAAGCTAAGATCTGATAATGGCGGAGAATATGTTAACAACAAATTCATCAATGAACGAGATAATGTTTACTGGTAAATATTTTGATTCTTGGGTTATCAAAATGCTAACTTTTCTTCGATATGTTGAATATTATGTTGATATGTATGATTTATCTCGTTATAAAGATCTATTTGAGGACCACAACTTTCGAATACGAGCACTATTGACATTTTTAAAACTTCTCATTTTTCCAAAAAAATGTCGTTTAGGTCCTCGAAACGGCTCCATAAGTTCATGACCTGAAAATCTGCCAAAAATAGTAAATTGTGCTACAATTAAGGAAACTGAAAAACTAAAAGAAAAAGTGGTGGGGGTCCAAATGGAATAGACAGGTGGTCACCAATATTCACCTGGATCAATCTTCACCCAAAACACTGTCATGCTTGACAAAACAAAACAAATTGTAAATAAATAAATTATTGCAAAGCCCTAAACTTTATTTCCAATGAAACCCTTTTCCTTTTAAAGTTAAAACTTTAAAAATCTCCAAAATAAACTCTTTATACCATGCGCCTTTTTATACCATGCGCCTTTGTCTTTCTTAATATTAAATAAAAAAACTTAAAAAAATCTCCAAATAAAAACACTTTTAAGTGCTTTTTAATATCATCAGTCTTTAAAACCTTTGTTGTCGAAATCTTTTTAAAACCATTATGAATTATATAACCTTGCCTTTTTAATAAATCCCTTTCTAATAAACCCTTTATAAGCTTCCCAATCCCAAAATATATTTGAATTGAAGTTTCAATACACCAAAACTAAATCTCTTTTAAAAAAAATATATTCACGAATAAGTATGTGGTCTAACACTCGTAATACACCTTTGACTTAATTTAAAGAAAATGTTTTGGCTTTTCTAACACACCATGGAATATAGTCAAAGTGAGTGTTAATTCTCCCCTCGACCAGGAATGACTGCATTCGTGCTCCAACGCATCGGACAATGGAAGAACATGTGTGCTTTAGAATTGGCTTACTTTTTGACTTATAACACACCTCCCATATGAGAACTCCTGCGTTACTGTTGAATAATATTTTGGGATTTTGTATATATCATTTGATTCGACATCATGTAGAGTCCAAAAAAATTTATCTGACATATATTCCAACTTCAAAACAAATTGCAAATATTTTTACCAAAGCGTTGGGGCATGAAAATTTTGAAAAGTTTAGATTTTTACTTGATATGTCATGTGTCCCTTCGGATTAAGGGGGGAAATGATCTGAAATGATTATATGTTAAACTAAAATAGAATTGATTATGCCAATAGTGAACTGAATGTTAACTTAAAGTGCTTAAACCATGAGAACTGCTTGAGAAGAAAGACTTTACGACAGATGACAAACATGAGAAAGAAGTAAAATAGAAGTGAAAAGCAGTGATACCAGACAACAAGATTGATTACGGAGTTCGTCCCTGATGGACTACGTCTCTGGGTCTGCTTTCAAGATGGACAACCATTTTATTAGGATTGAATCTGAGGAGGTCGATTACACAGAAAATTTACCAGACTGATTATGCATGCAGGCACTTTCAGTCACTGTCACAAGAAAGCTCTTTGAATTAGCTTTCCAACACCTGTCTCGGTTCCCAATTCTGACTCTCGATGCTCGTCTTACACTGAAATGACACCTTAGGTATTGGTTACATGGTCATTCAATTAACATAGCACCAAAATTTAATTACAAAACCCATTTTAGACTTTGGATAAGCACAAACCCATTAGCTGTTAGCTAACTGGGTGGAGGAAGCGGTCAGCCAACATGTGACTACCACGGTCTAACCGCAGGCTGCCACCTCCATGGTTGTCATCTCAGCGGTCTCAGCTTACGGTGCGGCCTCTCTATGCATGTGACCTGACTCTCGGTTGTCTCGACTGACGGTGCGGCTTCCAGACCCTAACCTCATGCCATAGCGGTTAACCAAATGTTCACATGTGATGGTTTAATTGTAATCTCCATGCGGTCAAGCTGGACGGTTTGTAAACCCCGACGGCTTACCTGCAACCTAGTCACATGCCTTTTGTTGTTGTGGTTAGAGACTCTGTGCGGTCTAGTACTGGTGGTTAGGAACATGTTATATATGTTTAAATATGGTTTGTAATGT
Organism: Pinus taeda; assembly: GCA_000404065.3. Taxonomy (NCBI): domain Eukaryota; kingdom Viridiplantae; phylum Streptophyta; class Pinopsida; order Pinales; family Pinaceae; genus Pinus; species Pinus taeda. The sequence continues at coordinate 44,152 of APFE031274835.1, read as the reverse complement.
TTTTTTATTAACATTTGTTTATGGCCCAAGAGAGTTAGGACTGTTTTATATATAATTTGTAATGTTTTATTACATTATAATGACTTGAGAGGGTTTATAGCATAGGGTTATGTATTTTAATGTATTGTAATGTTTATACAATGGTCTGAGAGGTTTGTAGATTATATTTTAATGTTTTTGAATACATGGTGTAGTTCTAGGTTAGGTTTTTAAGTGTTAGGTCTAGGACTTAGGTTATACATTAGGGTTTTAATATGATAATCTTTAGAGTTAGTCTTTTAGATTTTGTCACATAATCAAAAGAAACTCTTTTTTACAACATTTGTCACAATGTGACATAAAAACCCCACAAGACGATGTGTTCCATCCTTGACAACCAAACCCCAGTGGACTGACGATAACCATATGTCGACAACCAGGAACATATCCTTCGAACACCATGAAAACCATATCAACCATTGACATCCACTGGAAAACCTGTACCTTAAACATCATTGTCGAAACTGAAGACATTGGACACTGAATCCTAACAAGATCCTCCTGGATCAATCCTCTCCACTTGAAAGCTTTTGGAACACAAAAGTTTGACTTAAAGAGATAGTAAATGAGGGTATATCTCCCTCACTCTCCACCTTGCCCTAATGATGTACCAATGCATTCGATCAACCAGTTGAAAGTGATGACCCTGATGATGCTGACCATGGCACATTTTAAATCTGTGAAGTGTTCCATCCATCTGCAGTATGAACAACTTGCGAAGATGGTTAAACAACCTATTATGAACATGGCAATTAACTTCTTTCCATGAAGTATCATGAATCAATGATTCATACACATCTTTGAAAACAGTCTCTACAGGATATTGTTCAACACTATTGACATGTATTAACAATCTTTATTGCAGAATGATAGAGACAAACAAAGACATTTTTTACATCAAACCATCTACTTGATTTGATATACTTTCCTGATTCCTGATTACTAAGTGAACTTGCTGCAATAAACTCATCAAACTGTAAGGTGAAAACTGTTGCAACTTAGTTTGATTTTGAAAGTATTGAAGTGGTTGTTGATTTGCTTAAATCGTTGTTTCCTTATTCATTAAATGATGTTTCCATTGATTAGAACTTTCCATTGATGCATAAGTTTCCCTTAGATGTATTGGATACTTTGACACTGCTTTAGAAAAGGCTTTGATATGAAAACAAATAGGCTTCCTCTCCACTTTAAAAGAGGCTTCCAAAATATTTGAAACATGAAATGGTGACACAATACAAGAGAAATTTAACACTAACTTTCCCCAATACTGACCTTCATCCCTGTAACTGATAACTTCCAAACTTGGACTGAATTGATTCATTCTAACATTAGGAAGAGGAGTTTTAGGCATCCACTGTAACTCATGTTGTATTCCCTGCTTATGAGTAAGATGTTTGGTTTCTTTAAATAGAAGTGAAAAATTTTCTACCTCTTTGATCAAACTATCTTTAAACTGCAACTCATAACTTAAACAAACATCATGTTGATTCTTATGTTGTTCCTTTACACACATGATTACAAATCTCTTATTTGAACTTATTAATCACTTCATCTAATTAGCAACAACTAAATTCAAGTGATTTTTACTTTGATGTGCCCTAATAATAAATTCAACCCGATCTTTCTTAAGGTGATATTTATGCTATTTCCTATAAAACACTACATCATGATCATAGAGATAAGGACTTCCTAAGATAACTCCACATATGTCTACTGGAACCACATCTAATTCCAATTCATCAATGTAAATAGTTGTTATGGCAAATCTTAATCGACACTATTTTGTGACTTTTATTTGAGTTGATTTATTTAGCCATCCTAATGGGTAAGGTCTTGGATGATTTTGTGTCTCCAAACCCAAGTTTTTAACTAAATATTCAGATATTAAATTTGCCTGTGATCCACTTTCTTTTCATCCTTCTCTTTAAGGAACTTTTTGGGCTTATGTTTTGGATGAAGTTTCCAACACCTAGATTCATCATGACTGATTCTTTGGCAATGACAACAAGTATTTCTCTCCTTTTGAGCTATCGTTGATTTCTTTCTCTTCAAATTTTTCTTCCCTTTACTATCATTGGAATCCTTGATTTCCAACTCTTTGGATGATTGCGGTGAAAATTTGAATGGTCTGCCACCTGATTCAATATGTATGGCTTGAACACACACTTCATCAAAATCATCAGGATTAAACATCAATAATGTATGTTGCAAATATGAATGTAAACTACCTATGTATTTTAATAAAGTTTCACATGTATCCAATGAAATACCAAGTGCCAATGATTTCTTTCTGAACTCCTGAGTAAACTCCTAAACAAACAACCCTTTACCTTGCCTCAAGTGCTGCCAATCAATAACAGCTTGTTGCATGTATTCTAAAGGATAGAAGTGTTTCCTAAGAGCTTTTAAAAACTTAGACCATGAAGAGATGACTTTACCTTTTCGCTTTACATCTATTTGAGTTTTACTTTCCCACCAGATTAAAGTTGTTCCCCCCATTCTAAGTGTAGCTAGTTGAATTTTCGTTTTATCGTCAGAAATGTTCTGAATACGACAATGCACTTCTAACTGCTTAATCCAGTTATCTAGCTTTTCAGGATTTATTTTGCCATCATAAATAGGTAACTCAAATTTTACTTCAAGTTTCAAAAGAGATGTTTTCTTAGGTTCCTTTTATGTTTCAGATTCTGCACTTGAAGAAGAAGAAAAAGATGATGATGGAGATGATGGAGGTGAAGGAGGTTTATGAGCCTTGTCTTTACCTTTGTCTTTCTTCGATGTCTTTGAAGAAGAAGCTACATATCTCGCCTTCTTATCTTTGTAAATTTCTCCCAACATTTGCTGCATAGTCAAGAATGCTTGTTGAAATTGTTCCTCTCTCATCTTAGTTTCTGTCGTTTCACCTACATCAGATCTTGTCATGGTCGACTTATGAGCGACTCCTCGCTTTTCAATTTCTGGATCAATCTTCCCGTTGCGACTTTGACCTGGTTAACATTCACTGACAAATTCTACAAATGTAACCTACTCTGATACCAAATTATATGATCTGAATGATCATATGTTAAACTAAAATAGAATTGATTATGCCAACAACGAACTCAATGTTAACTTAAAGTGCTTACACCATGAGAACTACTTGAGAAGAAATACTTTGCGATAGATGATAAACATGAGAAAGATGTAAAACAAAAGTGAAAATCAGGGAAAACACAGTGATATCAGACAGAAAGATTGATTACAGAGTTTGTCCCTGAAGGACTACGTCTCTGGGTCCGCTTTCAAGATGGGCAACCGCTTTATTAGGATTGAATCCGAGGAGGTCAATTACACAAAACATTGACCAGACTGATTGTGCATGCAAACACTTCTAGTCACTATCACAAAAAATCTCTCTGAGTTAGCTTTCCAACGCCTGTCTCGGTTCCCAATTCTGACTCCCGATGCTCCTGTTACACTGAAAACAAAAACAACCTATATCCTCCCGAATTTGCACACAAAACTCAAAACCACTCTCCCCTCCTTCAAAGATCGAACTGACGATTTATAATGCTTTGGATGCATTCTAACTTCTTATGCCCAAGATTGGCATGAATGACTAGCAAAATAGGTTCATATGCCCTTAGTCTTGTCATGAGATGACACCTTAGGTATTGGTTACATGGTCATTCAGTTAACATAGCACCAAACTTTAATTACAAAACCCATTTTAGACTTTGGTTAAGCACAAATCCGTTAGCCGTTAACTAACCAGGCAGAGGAAGCAGACGGCCAGCATGTGACATCTACGGTCTAACCACAGGCTGCCACCTCCGCGGTCATCATCTTGACGGTCTCGGCTTACGGTGTGGCCTATCTACGCATGTGACCTGACTCCCAGTAGTCTCAACTGACTGTGCAGCTTCCAGACCCCAACCTCATGCCATGGTGGTTAACCAAATGTTCATGTGTGATGGTTTAACTTTAATCTCCGCATAGTCAAGTTGGATGTTTTGTAAACCCTGACGACTTACCTGCAACCTAGTCACATGCCTTTTGTTGCTGTGGTTAGAGACTCTGCGCGGTCTAGTTCTGGCGGTTAGGAACATGTTATATATGTTTAAACATGGTTTGTAATGTTTTTTTATTAACATTTGTTCATGGCCCGAGAGTGTTAGCACTGTTTTATATATAATTTGTAATGTTTTATTAAATTATAATGACCTGAGAGGGTTTATACCATAGGGTTATTTATTTTAATGTATTATAATGTTTATATAATGGTCCGAGAGGTTTTGAGATTAGGTTTTAATGTTTTTGAATACATGGTGTAGTTCTAGGTTAGGTTTTTAGGTGTTACGTCTAGGACTTAGGTTATACATTAGGGTTTTAATATGATAATATTTAGAGTTAATCTTTTAGATTTTGTCACATATTCAAAAGAAACTCTTTTTTACAACATTTGTCACAATGTGACATAAAAACCCCACAAAATGACCTGTTCCATCCCTGTCAACCAAACCCTGACTGACTGATGACAACCATATGTCGACAACTAGGAACATATCCTTCGAACACCATGAAAACCATATCAACCATTGACATCCACCGTGTTATCACTGAAAATATTTCAAAGGAAAAAAGGTAAGATCAAGAGAGTTGAAATTTTTTAGACGTGAAACTGTGTTTTTAAATCACACAGCAGTTTCGTAGCGCGCTACGAAACTGCTGTTGTTGCACATTATTCTTGCATGGACCAATGTTAAAGGTTAAAGTATGCAATGAAGAAGTCAGAGATGCTTAGTCGGGGGTAGGTTGAGCATGTTAGGACAGATAGGAACTTACTTGCAGAAGTTGACAGTCATTGCATTGTGAAACTCTATTATTCTTTCCAAGATTCTGAAGATGCTGCATTTGGCATGAAATATTTGCATGGAAAGAGATCATCTAAAGCTTCTCAGAAGAAGAATGAAAAAAATTGGCTATGGTTCCAAACAGTTCTACTAAGAATTCTATTTGTGGCAAGACCCTTGAAGCTGAAGGGGAAGGCATTATTGCTAATGAATCATGTGAAGAAAAACAACAGAAGGGCTGCAATGACAGAAGATGATAAAGAATGTGCCCCTATGTTGTCTGATCAATCTGAAGATAATTAGTTCCTATGTAGAGAAGTGCATTCTGAAAATTCTGAATCTCTTCTTTGTCTACTTATGAATGATTTTCTATCTCTTGCATTGGATCTGTTTTATGGGATGAAAGGGACTGTCCATCAAAGGTATCTCATTTCTTCCTAAAGTACAGATCTCTGCTTTATCAGAAAATTCTAACTTCAATGTCATCTTTGGAGGCATCTAAAAATGTTCAATCATTAAACGAGGTCAGAGATCTTCAGGAAACGGAAGTTGGATGTGCGGTATGATGGTTCTAGTTCTTTGAAAAGATTAAGGAAGCAAGTAAAGAAGTTTTTGAAATCAAGTGGCAGAGCAGTAAAGATCTCAGGGAAAATATAAACTGTTTAAACAGTTCTGTGTTTTCGCAGCGCGCTACGAAACCCCTGTAGCAGCCTGTTTTAGCAGGAAAAACTTTGTTTTCTGCGTTTACTAGTAAATTTCCAGAAGGGTTTCTGAGCAGCTGAAAACTTAATTTTGAAAACTGAAAGAGGCTTTTATTCCTAACATACCGAGCTACAAAAACCTCTTTCAGTTTCCTCAAATTCATTCTGAGCTGGGAGAAACGGGTGACCAAAGTTGCGCTACGAAACTGCTGTAGGTGCAGTTTTTCATCTCCTGTTTGCCACGTGTTTTTCAAGGACAGTTTCCGGACAACTGGAGAAATGTTTTAAAAAACCAAGAGAGGTTTTTCTTCTGGAAAACATGGGCTACAAAAACCTCCTTCAGTTTCGTACAATGTGGCATGGATGAAGAGATAAAGGCTCTGTAATTGTCAAGGATATAAGCCTAAAAAACAGGGAGACATGTTCCCTAATTTCTAGGGTTTGTCATCAGCAGTTGGGTGACCACGTGGGAGGCTTCATCAAGTTCGACATCATGGAGTTTTAGGTGTCAAATAATGTGTTAAATGTTTAGATAAGGTTGTTTTGATCATAATGAGGAGTTAGACTCCTAATTGTTTTAGGTCTCTAGGACTCCTAGTTAGCTGTCTTTTGTATTAAATAGTTAGTTTAAGTCTCAATAGGTGTCAAATAAGGAGGAATTCGACTTCCCCTCATGCTGGAGGAGGAAGCTCCAAGTAGTTAGAGTTATGTTGCTATATATAGCTAAATTATCTATGTAAAAAGGGTTGGAAAATGTTATAGAAGAAGACTACTTTTGTAAATGCTATGCAGGGAATGATATATATAGAAGCAATTAGACTTTTCTGAAGCTGAGATTCTTAGTGTACTTCAGTGAGCTTTATCTTTTATCTTTCATATGTTTTACTTCCATAGTCTTAATGCTTATTACTCAGAATTCATGGAGGAACATGCTCTGACTTCCTTTAAGTGTTGAACTATGGTGAATTGAGTTCTTGGGTCCTATCTTTGGATGTTTTTCTTCAATGTTTTAATACTTATTACTCAGAATTCATGGTTACTCATGCTCTGACTTCCTTTAGGTATTAAACTCTGATCAATCCCTTTAAATTCTTTCCTTTTGAATACCTTGATGTATCATTACTCAGAATTCATGCCCACATGCTCTGACTCCTATGAACTTCAAGTTATTGAGACTTTCCTTAATGTGTCACTCTTTCATTGAAGTATATACAAGCCTCAGTTTTATAAGAAGAGTTATTTGTTATCCTTATCTTTCTCACTGACTCCATAGCCCAATGGTAGCAAGCCCTCATCTTTTCAACCTACAAACACACAAAACCAAAATAGAGTTAGCCATCTATATTATCATTAATCAATATCATTAATCTTTGAGAGAGCCCTCTCGGGTTAGGGAGGCTAATCCTTAGCTAAGAGTCTGGTCTGAAATAGTTACATAGAGTCTAACTGATTAGCAGCCATCGGTACTGATTTTGTGATAACATTTTGGTGCGTCTGTCGGAGTCTGAAGTTTATTCATTCCCGAAATTTAGAGCTGAACTTCTGAAGGTAGCAGGAGCTCAGGGATTTTTTGAGGCTGCAAAACTACCTTGGCGACTCCACACATCAAATAACAAATTGGAAGGTGACTCCACTACTAGAAGATCAGTAGCTTGATGAAGTTTCAAGATGAGTTCCACTGCAAGAATGAATGCCAGGTATGCTCCTATGAATCGGTCTCATATCCCTGGTTTTCCAAATCCTATGCAAAGGTTGATTGGTTTAGAGATCTTCCAATATTCAAAGATGAAAAGAAAGACAATGCTGCTCTTCATTTGGTTAGGTTCATATGCCATGTACGGCAGTCTTAAGGTTCATTTCCCAGAAGATTGTCTCATGAAAATGTTTATGACCACTTTAGAAGGAAAAGCATGGTCTTGGTACAAAAGTTTGGAAAATGGTTCAATATATTCGCTTGCTAGTTTTCGTGATGAATTCTATGAGATGTATAAAGAATGTCATCCTTCCTTATTGTTGCTCAAATATTGTTGTAGACATTCTTTAAATCTTATTCAGTACTTGGAGGATTGTTATGGTGATGATGAATTTATGGATGAAGAAATTTTAGAGGCTCTTCATAACAATGCATTCCAGCACCAAGGAGAAAGTATAACATCTCATGAAACGCAGCATGAAGATCAGCAGGGGTTTACTTATGAAAACCATGTTCAATCCTCTGATATTGATGTAGAGATGCAGCAGACTTGTCAGTCTTCGGATCATTATCAAGATGAAAATGATTACACATGACAAGAAGAAGTACTGGAGGATCGCTGTTATAACCCTCAGGCAGAGGAAAAGCTTGTTAATTTTTGTAATTTCTTGCAGCAGCTTACACCAAAGAATGATGATAATAATGAGGAAAATTCCATTGTTTGTTGGAATGATTCAGAAAAGCAGTTGGATAGCTTGTCAAATAAATGTTGTGTATTTGAGGATCAGTTGTTTGAAGATATAGAGTGTTATGATGATCATCAAAATAATCATGTCTTCTTTGACCCTATAAGTGAATACATGGCAAAGCTTTGCACACCAGTATTTCATTTTCATTTTCATTATGAAGATCAGGTACATTATAAGTTGATTTGGTCATCTCACTACCATGGTTATTTTGAGGTTGAATGCAGTCAAGAGCCTCCAATATCAGAGAAGACAATTGATTGGCTTTATTGGAAATATCATGTTGCTTGAGCTGAAAGAAGTTTGAAATTGATAGGGTAGGTAGGTAGAACAATGCAAATAAGCTCAAGGTTGACTGAGCAATTTTTTTTTAGTAGATATAGATTTCTTTCTCCTACAGTGATCATCAAGCTTAAGCCCGAAGTGAAGGCCCCAGAAACTTGAAGGGGATGATTGTCAAGCAAATTTCAGTTTATCATAAATGGATAAAGCACTGGACCTGCGAGTTCTTAGTGTACTACAGGAGCACACTATCCCTAGTGGAGCCACTGTTATCACTGAAAATATTTCAAAGGAAAAAAGGTAAGATCAAGAGAGTTGAAATTTTTTAGACGTGAAACTGTGTTTTTAAATCACACAGCAGTTTCGTAGCGCGCTACGAAACTGCTGTTGTTGCACATTATGCTTGCATGGACCAATGTTAAAGGTTAAAGTATGCAATGAAGAAGTCAGAGATGCTTAGTCGGGGGTAGGTTGAGCATGTTAGGACAGATAGGAACTTACTTGCAGAAGTTGACAGTCATTGCATTGTGAAACTCTATTATTCTTTCCAAGATTCTGAAGATGCTGCATTTGGCATGAAATATTTGCATGGAAAGAGATCATCTAAAGCTTCTCAGAAGAAGAATGAAAAAAATTGGCTATGGTTCCAAACAGTTCTACTAAGAATTCTATTTGTGGCAAGACCCTTGAAGCTGAAGGGGAAGGCATTATTGCTAATGAATCATGTGAAGAAAAACAACAGAAGGGCTGCAATGACAGAAGATGATAAAGAATGTGCCCCAATGTTGTCTGATCAATCTGAAGATAATTAGTTCCTATGTAGAGAAGTGCATTCTGAAAATTCTGAATCTCTTCTTTGTCTACTTATGAATGATTTTCTATCTCTTGCATTGGATCCGTTTTATGGGATGAAAGGGACTGTCCATCAAAGGTATCTCATTTCTTCCTAAAGTACAGATCTCTGCTTTATCAGAAAATTCTGACTTCAATGTCATCTTTGGAGGCATCTAAAAATGTTCAATCATTAAACGAGGTCAGAGATCTTCAGGAAACGGAAGTTGGATGTGCGGTATGATGGTTCTGGTTCTTTGAAAAGATTAAGGAAGCAAGTAAAGAAGTTTTTGAAATCAAGTGGCAGAGCAGTAAAGATCTCAGGGAAAATATAAACTGTTTAAACAGTTCCGTGTTTTCGCAGCGCGCTACGAAACCCCTGTAGCAGCCTGTTTTAGCAGGAAAAACTCTGTTTTCTGCGTTTACTAGTAAATTTCCAGAAGGGTTTCTGAGCAGCTGAAAACTTAATTTTGAAAACTGAAAGAGGCTTTTATTCCTAACATACCAAGCTACAAAAAACTCTTTCAGTTTCCTCAAATTCATTCTGAGCTGGGAGAAACGGGTGACCAAAGTTGCGCTACGAAACTGTTGTAGGTGCAGTTTTTCATCTCCTGTTTGCCACGTGTTTTTCAAGGACAGTTTCCGGACAGCTGGAGAAGTGTTTTAAAAAACCAGGAGAGGTTTTTGTTCTGGACAAAATGGGCTACAAAAACCTCCTTCAGTTTCGTACAATGTGGCATGGATGAAGAGATAAAGGCTCTGCAATTTTCAAGTATATAAACCTAAAAAACAGGGAGACATGTTCCCTAATTTCTAGGGTTTGTCATCAGCAGTTGGGTGACCACGTGGGAGGCATCATCAAGTTCGACATCATGGAGTTTTAGGTGTCAAATAATGTCTTAAATGTTTAGATAAGGTTGTTTTGATCATAATGAGGAGTTACACTCCTAATTGGTTTAGGTCTCTAGGACTCCTAGCTAGCTGTCTTTTGTATTAAATAGTTAGTTTAAGTGTCAATAGGTGTCAAATAAGGAGGAATTCGACTTCCCCTCATGCTGGAGGAGGAAGCTCCAAGTAGTTAGAGTTATGTTGCTATATATAGCTGAATTATCTATGTAACAAGGGTTGGAAAATTTTATAGAAGAAGACTACTTTTGTAAATGCTATGCAGGGACTGATATATATAGAAGCAATTGGACTTTTCTGAAGCTGAGATTCTTAGTGTATTTCAGTGAGCTTTATCTTTTATCTTTCATATGTTTTACTTCCATAGTCTTAATGCTTATTACTCAGAATTCATGGAGGAACATGCTCTGACTTCCTTTAAGTGTTGAACTATGGTGAATTGAGTTCTTTGGTCCTATCTTTGGATGTTTTTCTTCAATGTTTTAATACTTATTACTCAGAATTCATGGTTACTCATGCTTTGACTTCCTTTAGGTATTAAACTCTGATCAATCCCTTTAAATTCTTTCCCTTTGAATACCTTGATGTATCATTACTCAGAATTCATGCCCACATGCTCTGACTCCTATGAACTTCAAGTTATTGAGACTTTCCTTAATGTGTCACTCTTTCATTGAAGTATATACAAGCCTCAGTTTTATAAGAAGAGTTATTTGTTATCCTTATCTTTCTCACTGACTCCATAGCCCAATGGTAGCAAGCCCTCATCTTTTCAACCTACAAACACACAAAACCAAGATAGAGTTAGCCATCTATATTATCATTAATC
>APFE031274835.1:2767-15549 GCA_000404065.3 Pinus taeda | reverse complement strand
GGGAGTCTCTATCCTTTATATATGACTCATACATGCAATACCACGGACCAATACCGTGGTATTACTAATACCATCTATATAATACTACGACCCATTTGCAACTAACTGTGGTTCCGTTATTAATTGCGGATTAACCACTTACAATTATTAATATGGGCTTTATTGACTCTTGACTATGACGTGGTCCCATTACATAAATAAGGGGGTTAAGGTGGGACCCTAACAGGATCATCTTATCACTTGTCCTTTCAGGCTCATTAAAATTTGAAGGAAACTAGAGTCATCTTTTGTCCTTTTTCTCGACTCTTTAAACATGAAAAGGCAAAGTTTCGTTCCGATGTCATAAAAATTATTTGTCTGCGATAACATCTTACCTGCTAATCTTGGCCACATCGTGAGTTATATCTTGAAAAGTTTTTTGCAACCCTATTGATTATATCTTTTCTCCTTGACCTTTGAGTTTAGGCCATCTTGGTAGACTCACCGAATTCGTCATCCTTACCAAGTGACGGAGAGCCCCTTTCTCCTACTATTCTGAGGTATCATTTGTTACTAGTACTCTTCCTATTGTTCTGAGTGTTCAACATCTCGCCTTTCAAACTCCGGGTGAGGAACCTTTTGATATCAATTGGAATCCTCCTAACGTTTGGGAATACTTAGACAGGGACCTCCCATCTACTCCTCCTGGTGCTTCGATTTCGATGGCCACTTCTAACATGGATGAGTCAAGTCCCATTAGCAGTCAAAAGAGACTTGTGTCGACTGGGGAACATCATTTTCCTCTAGAAGGTTTCCCTTTCCACACTGCTCCATATGTGTCGTTACCACTTCGCTATCGCACTCTGGCTAACATACTTGGTTCTACATCTCTACATTAGAGCTCTGTATGATCTCGTACTACAATTCCAACTTCGGGACCTTTCATGTCTACTCAGTCAACTTTGACTTCAATTCCTCAGACTTAGGTTACATCAATTATGTCCGTTCCATCAATACCCACCGTGTGTGTGGCATCTACAGCTCCTTCTGTTAGTGTAGTTACCGCATCTTCGGTAGTTACTACTATTACTGGTATATCTTCCAGACCCGCTGGCAGCGGTCCTTCGCCTCTGGTTTCTGGAATAGGTCAACCTACGGGTAATGTACCGATCTCTTCGAATTCCATTCCGGCGGAATTGTCATATGAGCCGTATCTATTTGCTCTTCAAACTCTGACTTATAACCCTCTAGGTTCTCAACCGTTGTCTGTTCCTCATAACCCTCCCCACTACTATGATCACTCTGGAGCTCATATTTATTGCACTGGATCTCTTCCTTAGGGGGTCCCAGTTGAGAATTACATTCCACTTTTGGTTGCCTGGAATCACACTACCTATCACGACCCCCAAGGACAACCTTCGGGCTTGCAAGGGTAGCCTTTTCAAGAATAACCTTCGGGCTTGCAAGGACAACATTTGGCCCCCACAGGTTCCTCCTTTGTTTATTCAGGGAAACCTTCTGGTTAGCTAGGTTAGCCTCAATTCCAGCAAGGCCCACCTATTTCCCAACAAGGAAAATCCCCTGGTCAGGTAGGATAGCCTCAGTTTCAGCAAGGCCAACCTTTTGCCCAGCAAGGCCAACCTTTTGCCCAGCAAGGCCAACCCTGGTCAGATAGGTCAACCTTAGTTCCAACAAGGCTAACCTTCTAGTCAGTTGGGTCAGTCGTAGTTCCAACAAGGACATCAATTTGGTCAAGTCAATCTAGCTCTCAGTCAACCTGGAACTCATACACAAGCTGGTTCCCAAGCTCAACCCGGTCTCTAGACTCAGGCTGGACCCCAAACTCAACCCGGTCCCCAAACTCAGGATGGATCCCAAGCCCAACCTATTTATCAGATGCAACCTGGGCCCCAGGCAGTTTGGACCTCAGCCGCAATACAGTCTCCAAGTACCTCAGCAAACCCAAGGGAAACCTTAGGGTACTCCGTATCAGAACTATCAACAATCTCAAGTTAATCCTTATCAGAATTTTCAGCAGCCATATGCTGCCCCTATTGGTCAAGCTGGTAACCAATGGTCTGTTGGCGATCAAAATTTGGGTCAAAAACTAGGTTATGGTGTTAATCCGCCCAACTATAACCCTTATCGACAAAATCCATGGGGACAACAATGCTCTGGTTGGAAGCCTAACGTTAGCCCTTGTCAAAGGCCCATGATGTCTTTCAAACCTCAATTACCTTTTCTTGTGACTTTGGAACTGCCTAATGTGTCGAAGCTGACAAATGACCCTGTACTTCATAATCCACATTGGCCACCAGTTCCGACCAAGATTCCCGATGATTGTCCTAAAGTTGATGGCAAATCTGGAGAGGATCCCGAAGCGCATGTTATGACTTATCATATTTGGTGTTCATCTAATTCTTAGCTTGACGATTCTATCTGTCTCCGCCTTTTTTAGAGAAATCTTACTGCTTCCGCTGCGAAGTGGTATATTGAACTCACTCGTGGAACTTTCCAAGAATTTAACTCTCTTTCGATGGAATTTCTTACCCATTTTCAGTTACCGATTCGCTATGAAACGGGAACGCATCTCCTTACTTATCTGAAACAAGACACTGCTACCCACATCTCTTATCATATGTATGAATGGAGAAGGCGACACCGTTTGATTAAGTTTTGGATCCCTGATCAGCTTCTGACTGATTGGTTTACTACCTCTTTTGTCAGTTCGATAGCCCGAGATATCACTATGGGGGCATGTGTTACTAAAGAGCAAGCCATCGCGCGTTCTCAGTATCTTGATTTTGTATATTCCCAATATGGCATGCTTTATGATGTCTTACTTGATGCTCCGTGACCTGGAACTTCTAAAGCCCCATCGACACCTTCGGTCGATGGTGTTATTGGTTCCATTGCTCAATCTTCTCGAAAGTCTTCCACAACTCCTGCGAAGCAAAAATCTACTACTCCTCTTGAAAATGCTTCTCAGCCTTTATCTAATTCTAGGAAAACCTTCGAATTTAATGTCGTTCAGTCCACCGTGGTGGAAGAAACTTCGAAAGATAAGAAGAAAGGGAAAGGTAAAAATAAGGTTGACGCACCAAAGCAAGAACCTCCTAAGACTCTTGCTGGTGATGGTTCTAAACACAAACCTAAGTATCGTTGTCTTATCTGTGATGAGGATCACTACACTAAAGATTGTCCTAGACGGTTTGAGGTTAGTCGTTTGCTTAAGGGGACTTCGGGGACTCCTGCTGTACTTAAAGAGCCTTTTCCCTCCCAGCAAACTCAAATGGTGGTTGACCAACCTCCATCCTCTTCCACTTTTGGCTCCCAGTTTTTATGGCTGGGACTAACCCTATTCATGTGAGTACTCGATCGAAAGATTACGCTCCATCCACCAGGAAGGAACCTGAAGTACCTTCTAACGTTCCTTTGTCTAGTTCTGGTGCTCTTCATATTGAACAGACTAGCACCGAGTCTGTCATTAGACCACCTACTAAAGGAGTTTTCCAGAAATCTTCCTATAACCCCAATGCTCGTGTCACGCAGCACTATAGTATTGTTGAAGACCTAGCCCAAGCTCCTTCGTCTTTGTCCACATTGGAGGTTCTCCAGAGTTGTCCTCCCCAATGGAAGTCCCTACTGTCCACCATTGGTGGCATTGATCGGGCTGATTTTGAGTTAATTACATTTGATCTTGGAAATCATGTGTCACGTTTGCCTCATCAAATCGCTTTTCTCATCCAAGTCATTATTAACTTGAAGACTCTTCATGGCACTGTTATTGATGAAGTAGCCTCCACTTGCATCATGTCTGTTGCTTGTTGGAAGGCCATCGGTTCTCCCTCTTTGATTCAATCTCCCAATACCTTGGAAACATTTGATGGAAGAGGTTCTCGTCCATTTGGTATTCTCCCGCACTTTCCTATCAGCTCGGAATGGAAGACAGTCAACGTCGAAGTCAAAGTTGTTGACGCTAATCTGACTTACAATCTTCTGCTGGTTCGAAGTTGGATGTATGTTATTTGTGTCGTGGCTTCGTCATTATTTCGTGTACTTCGTTTTCCTCATCAAGGGAAAATTGTTACAGTTGATTAATTGTCCTTCTTTTCTTCCTCTTCCTTGGATGGCAATGTTCCGTTTGTGGAGCATACCAGTATTCCCTATGAGAGTATAGGGGCTGGAATCTTTAAAGATCCTACCCTTACAGGCATTTTTTCACTCCCACCTCCTAATGTAACCTCTGTAAATATGATCTCTATCAATCCTAATCCCTGGGTCATTCCCCCCCTCGATCAGGTGGATTCATGGGATGATGTTATTTCGTTGAGCCCTTCAGAGCTCAACTATGTTGAAATCGTTTCGGCTTCAATTTCATCTTCTGACTCTACTCCTTCGAGTAGATCTCTCAACACGTATGTGCAATCCCTCTAGCTTGGAGATATTGCTTCTCTGGATCCGTTACGAGAGACATTTCCTTCTGATGATGCGATTTTTGAGACTTTGTCTTTTGAGGATCCTCCTTAGGTCGATAATCATCATCGTTCCTCGTTTCTCCCAGGCCATGGGGCCATGACTACCTGTCTAGAAAAATTTAAAACTGATATATTGGGGACATTAACAACACAACTTGATATTATGAAGGCCAAACAAAAGCAAGCAGAGGCAGAACAGAATCTGGCAATCTTCTGTCCCAAATGCAGAAAGAAACACAGCCATAAGGAGTGTCCATTAGATGCAGTCCAAGTTTGCGCCATTTGTACAAAAGACCACTCTACAGAGAGCTGTCCCTCACTTCCTGGATTGAAAGCGGTATATAAGGAAGCAGAAGAAGAGCTAAAATCGGTGTATCTACTCAATCAGCGCCGTCAATGCCAGCCACGACAATCAGGTATGTTTTCAGATCTAGCTTCTTCTTTCTAGCCTCCACAATATCATGCTCAACAATATAATACAATGTGGCAAAATCAACCTCCCTTCCCGAATTGGTCACAGCAGTCATTCCCTTCATCATCTCCATGGCCGAATCAACCAAGCCAACCCAATTGGCCAAATTTTCCCTATACCCCACCATATTGGCAAAATAATGTATATCCAGCACAATGGACCCCTCCTACTTCACAGAGTCAAGCCTAGCAGACAAACTGGCAAAGACCGATGAATCAGCCAGTAGGAACCATCCCACTCCCTCAACCTATACTACCAGCCTTACAACAAAACCCCCAGCTTAACTTAAGACCGCAACTTTTTTGGTAACACAGTTTGTTGGTAACAAGATTACTGCAACACTAAAAAATTATCATATCCAGCACAAAATCACCTCTTCATACCACCCATAGGCAAATGGTCAAGTAGAAAGCAACAATAAAATAATAGAGGCAATCTTAACAAAAACCATTGCGTCACATAGACGCGACTGGGCTGCAAGACTACCAGAAGCCTTGTGGGCTTACAGAACAACATGGAGAAGCACTACCGGCTATTCACCATACCAATTGGTGTTTGGAAACAAACCCATTTTCCCATAGAATTTGAAATCCAAACACTACGAACAACACAAGAAGTCGGCCTAGATTAAAACGAGGCACATATTAATAGATTATAGCAGATCAATGAGCTAGATGAAATCAGGCTCTCTGCCCTCCAAAACATTGCATTAGTCCAACAACAGCGAGCAGCATGATGCTCTCATTAAAAATAAAGTCTTCCACGAAGGAGACTGGGCACTTTTATACGATTCCAGGTTTCAAGATTTTCCCGGGAAACTTCAAACTCGTTGGCTGGGGCCATAAGAAATCCAGAAGGTACATGATAATGGCACCCTTACTCTAACCACCATTGATGGATCTGGATATACCTTCAAGGAAAACGGCTACCGAGTTCGACTATATTGTAAACTACTTACTCGGGAGTCCTTCTACCAGTAACTACGCAAAGACTCCGACATGCAAATTTTGGGGGAGGAAGAGAAGTCTTCCTCACCTGCGATTCATTAAGTGATTCAGTTCTTTTTACATTTTGTACATAATTCCTTTGTTTTGTTAGCATAAATTACTCTTTGTACATCTTTTTTTTTATTTTCACCTTACAGTACCTTCACCATTATGCTGTTCTTTTTTTTAAGGGAAACAACACTGTCATTTTTGCTATTCCTTTTTTGAAGGGACAACATTTGTGTGCACTTTTGTTGTTTCTGTTGTTCCTTTTTCCAAAGGGACAACATTTTCGTTTTGTTGTTTCTTTTTCAAAGGAACAACACCTTTTGTTTCAGTCATTCCTTTCTCACTTTCATTTTGCTGTTCCTTTTCCAAAGGAACAACACTTTTGATTTTTGGTGTTCCTTTTCCAAAGGAACGACATTTGTGTTTTCTGCTGTTCCTTTTCCAAAGGAACAACACTTTTGATTTTTGCTATTCCTTTTCCAAAGGAACAACATTTGCATTTTATGTTGTTCCTTTTCCAAAGGAACAACACTTTTGATTTTTGTTGTTCCTTTCCAAAAGGAACGACATTTGCGTTTTCTGCTATTCCTTTTCCAAAGGAACATCACTTTCGGTTGTTGCTGCTCCTTTTCCAAAGGAACAACACTTGCATTTTCTGTTGTTCCTTTTCCAAAGGAACAACACTTGTATTCTTTTGCTCTTCATTTTTGAAATGACAACATTCTCGTATTCCTTTTACTTATGCTTGTTCTCCTTGTTGTTCCAATTTAAAGATGCCTGCTGTTTCAAGTCTTTTGGAACACAGCTATACACTTATGCAATGGATACAAAACTACAACATACTGAAATCAGTAAATTATATAAAATCACTATTTTTTACAAGAAATTGCTTTGAATTGGTAAGAGGAAAGAGGAAAGGGCACAATTATCCATTATTTTTTCTGTCATTATTCTACTAATACTGATATGATTGGTTATCTTTATCATCTTGGTTCTTTTTAAATTCTCATAATCTTCTTTGATCATTATTAAGGAATAAGAACAAAGGGTCAGTATTTTTCTATTGAGATGTTAAGACTTCTTCCACCATTCCTACTCTTAAGGAGTGTTGAACCACCCTTTGTGTATAAATAGGAAAGTACTTTATGAAACAAAAAGAGAGAAAAGAGTTTATATAACTTATGGGTTGTCAAATGCAGGATAGGGGGTCTCATCAAGAGCCAGCCTACCATGATCATAAGGAAGAAAGTGAAGTGGCATTCCCACTATGGCCACCATACTAGGGATATGATCCAAGAGGTACATCAGAGAAAATAAAGAGCCCTTGGAACAGGAGGTCTCATCATGAGTTGGCCTGCCCACCTTTCACTCCTTCCTGGTGAATGGAATTATGGCTAACTGGTCACCAAGCCAGCATAATGGCCTACATTTTGACATTTCACAACACTTCCTAAGCATACACAAAGGATCATGGTTCTATGGGTGAAATAAACAACTCTGTCAAGGTTATGGATACCTGTCGGCAGCAGAGCTCTGTTAATGGTATTGAAGTCACATTCATTATACACCAATAGTAATCATCAACACCCTTTTGTCTCTTATCACTTTGTAATATGTCACATAAGATTATGTATATCATTTCTCCGAATCATTAAACACATGAAAATCTATTATAACCAAACATGACAGAAAAGTTGATAATGACCACATTAGACTCTCTGTGCACGTCAGCTATCCTATCCTCCCAGCCTTGCATCATATCACAACAGTCTCTTATCTGTTAAGCGATCCGACGATACACCTCGATTTCGGCAATCTGCTCCTTTTGTAACACATGGCATTTCGGCATACGTTGTTCCTTTATCACTCTATATTCTGGCAGTTCGGCACGCCACTCCCTCATTTGACGGCCAAGGACGACCTATTACCTTGCAGGGGGGAGGCAATCTCATCATTCGCTGGTATACGTGTCAGACTATTATTCGGGAAATTGTTTACTTGGGAATAGCAAGGCTCAACAATATATTGTTTTTCAATTTGCATGGCTTGTTGTTCCTAAGCCATTTTCGTAGTATGCTCTGCGGCAATTAGTAAGTGACTCTGGATTTGAGCGAGTCCTGCTGTTTTGTTATTTTCTCTGTGTTTTAATAGTTTGAATAACCTGTTGTTCCATTGCCATCTCTGAGATTTTACAGTGAGTTAAGAGCATGGGAGGAAGATCAATTCGGAGAGAACCACAGGTATTGACAGTCTCTGATGCTACACGGGGAATCCTGGCAAGGGCAGGTTGGTTAATTTATCTCAATCGTTTACAGGAATCCAACGAGACCATAGCAATAGAACTCTTGCAGAACTTGCAAGAATATCACTCTACAGTAAGGGGGAGACACATAGCAGTCACCAATGACATAATTGTAGAGGTCTCGAGACTGCCAGCCACTGGACCTATGTAGATGTTAAAGAAGGAGAGACTGCAAAAGATCATAAAAATCTTCCAAGATGAAGGCCAGAACTTGACAGTTAGAGGAAAGGGAGTTCTACCAGCAGCATTAGGAGAGTCGTGGGTAGAATTGGCGAAGATCATCTAGAGCTACATTGCCTGTGAAGGCAGGAAAGATGTGGTAAGAGCACAACACCTTAAAATTTTAGCCGTATTAAAACATAAATGCTTTATAAACTTACTTGCATTTTTAAATTCATTACTTCATGATGTTGCTTGAAGCATGAAAAAGTCACAACATGTAGAATTAGTAGTAAGTCACCATGGGCTGATACGGTTGATAGTTAGCCATAGCCTCGCTCAGCAACAGAGCAGCTGGGAAGAGCTAATTGCCCTGATAGACGGGGGATTGACTATGCCATCCCCAAAACGTAAGCATGCTACCAGTACCCCAGATAAGCCATTGAAATGGAGGAAATTAGTCAGATTGGCATGGATTAGAGGGAGGCTGGAAAATTCCCAAGGGCATACTAGCCAACCAGTAAAGATAGATGATTCAGGGGATGAACAACCCCCGCAATTGGAAGGAGAAGAGAATGAGAAGGGATTGGAAGGAAATGAGGAAGGAGAAACAGAGGAAGAGACCAAGTAGCTTGGGTAGGAGGAGGAAGAAACAGAGCAACGCGAAGACAACCCATTGAAAAATCCATTGCAAGAAGATGAATTGGCCAAAATTTTGGCCAATATGGGTGAATATGCCCAACCTCTCAGCTCGCCAGGCCTCCATGTTGGAGAAGAACCAAAAGAACATCCTGCTCAGGACAAAAATGCACCCAAAGAATTACATGATGAGGAAGTAGAAAAAGAGAATCATCCTGTTCATGATGAAAGTATGACAGGAGAGAAAAGTGGTACAGAGGAGGAACAATCTGTTCCCAGCCAAACTATACTAGAAGAATTTCAGGAAGAAGAAGGGGTGGAAAAAGAAGTCACTCAGGGAATAACAGAACCGGCTAGGGTTTTTACTCTTGAGCAACCCGAACAGAGCAACGAAGGAGCACTCCAAGAAGAAAACTAGGGAATTGGCCGAGATAACAGTCCAGGTCCGAGTAAACAGACAACTATCCCTTCTAAGAAAATAGAAAAAATTAAAAGATTACGGAAAAAACAACAAAGATTACTGAATGTGATAGCTCAACTTCAACAACAAATCAGGGTTTTGAAAATGAGGAAGAGGGTAAAAAGGACTTCGGGGGTGAGACATGCAACCACTTTGACAAGACCCCTCAAGAAAAGGGTTCGGAGGACTCAAGTCCACCCTGTTGTCCAAAACCCTATTGAGGAGCAGCCTATCGTTCGAAACCCTGTTGAGGAGTAGTCTTTCATTCAAAACCTTGTTGAGGAGCAGTATACTATTCAAAACCAAAAGGAACAACATTCAACTGTTACCCATGTTGAAGTACAAACATATGACATATCGACCTGTGACAAAGAAGTGCAGGCAGAGGCACAACCCTCTGAAGAAATGAGAACCATAAACATGAGACGATGCAATAAGAAGATTCAAGTGAACCTTCCGCTCACCACTACCATGTGGGACAGTGATCCGAGGACAGTAACCCTACGAGAGGGTTTGATGCAAGCTCAACAAGCAGTAGAAAAACTTACAGAACAAACGGTTTCTTGACAAAAGTATGAAGAATTACAACAACAACTAAGGAATGTCAATCTATCCGAAAGCCAGGCCTTTGAAGGATGGCGAAAGGAAGAACAAGAAGTTGCAGAGGTAACTCATAGGTTAGATATATTTATCAAGCAGATGGATACCTTATGCTCTTTGTACACTGACGTCCTAGCATGTAGAGCCCCTACTAAGAATTATGCCTTGTTTTTAATGGAACGATATTTGCAATTGAAAATAAAGGCTATCAAAGCAGGAGCTCCTATACAAATTAATACCATTGATGATTTTATAAATTGTTGTAAGCACTATGGAGTAAAGGTTCAAAGATTATTGTGTGAATTCTATCTACATAACCTTGTGTTAGACCAAGAGACAGAGCAGAACCACGACCCTTTTGTTGGGGATATCCAACTGCAGGCATTTATTTCGTTTGGAGTTAATCAAATCAAATGGCTTAAAGCCTATAATGCCTTCCAAAGACAAGAAAACGGATTAGACTTATGGGTAAGAGTTGAGTCTAGAAATCTAGTGTAGTTGTGGAGGAAACATAGGAACCTCATGGGGACTCCAGGCATGATTGAAGCATTAGGACCCATTCATACAACAATCAATCGGCAGGGAATAGAATACTTTTTCACTATTAAAGACCTTGCCATTGATGCGGCTAAATTTTGATATCAGATCTCTAATCTGAATATCCAACTCAGGGAACCATTTAATTATGAGAACTTTAAGTTAGCTTCCGATCTCTTGAACCTCTATGGTGAATTTATCTTGAGAGCAGGGCCATCTTGGTTAGGATATAGGTTCCAGAGTCTGATTATTTGGCACCCTACACCTGGATACCAAGCCCTGTATGAGATGCCTGAGGGTCAGACAGGCCATCTTTTTGAACACCTATTTAGGCATCATCGTTGTAGACCACCACATGAGATCCCATCTCCAGCCTACTCTCTCACTGCCTTACATGTCAACTACAATGTTTTCATGAATGCATGAAAAAGGGTAAGCATGGGGGTGTGTGGACTACTAAAGAAGGTATGTTTTTGTTGATTATTTTGGCATCTTTTCATTAAAACTCACAACCCCTTCGCATCATGAGCTAGGTAGATAATAAGAAATCATGACAAAATCTGTAGGATTTATATGCAACACGAAAACACTGATAATTTCCATTTCTTATGCAAGAAAAGGGAAAAACGAAAGATTTCCATTCCAAAGAAAAAGACAGGGCCAAGTTAACTGTTGTCCCTTTGGCGGGGAACCACATGCAAACAAGGCGATCCAAATTAAAGCATATCAGCCAAGGAAAGGAAAAGGAGATATCGACTCGGTGCAAGAAAACAAATGGATAAGTGGGAATTAACAGTTTAGTGTTCGCTGCCTTAACTATTTTTGCATCATTGATATCTCTGCCTTAGCTGTTATAAAAAGGGGCAGCACCACTAGCCCGGAGGAAGATCTGTTGTCATTTTTCTATGTAACGTTTCTCTGAATTTGAGACTTTGATCATCGACTCTCGTTGAGAAGTGGTCCATTGTCACTCTGTTTTAATGCTTTAATATAAACCTGGTTGTTGTTTCACCTTTGATCTTGGAATAATCTCAAGCAGTGTGTCCTTGGAGGCTAAGGGTCCGGCCCTGGCGGAACACTTGCTCCTGTACTATTATCTTTTGTTTGTGCGTGGTTTTCATTATCATCTTTGTTTGGTAATCTGATATGTTTTGTCATTTTACATCACGACTCTGTTATATTTGATTTATGCTCGACTGAACAATTTCGTTCTCTGTGACAGGAATGATGTATTGTTCACTCTAACTCTATAACGCATTGTTGTTCCTTTAATCACTAATACAATATTGCTGGTCTTTATGGAATGTTATCGCTGTTCAATTACAAAGTAACCGTGCTGTAACATTCATAAGTTGGTATTGCGGTAATCATCTATGGTTTACATTTAATTGCGATTGTTGTTCAACTGACATCGTTGTTCCATTACGAATTACAATCGCTATTCTTGATAACTAAGATTGATATTGGTGGTATCGAAATTAGATTACTGCTTTTCTCAATATTAAGGCGTGTTGTGTGTGTTATTTATCTTGGTTTATCGTGCACTTACATTTGGCTCTGAGTATTGTGTTATCTCAAAATCAGACCCTGGAAGGCTGCAGACCAGGGAGACTTCAATTAACTATTTCAAACCTACTTTAGGCTGAGGCTTAGCCTCCTCAACCTGAGAGGGCTCTCTCTAGATGGGTTAATGATTTTGATTAAAGATAAGATGGCTAACTCTAATAGAACAACTTTGAGAAATATAAATGTGGAAACACTTTTAATTACTATCCATTGGGCTTATGGAGTCAACACACCTCAATAAAATAATGAGCTCAACCTTACATGGAAGTCAGGGCATTCAGCATTTGAACATTCAGAACATAACTCATATAGGACCACACAGTTTATAAATGTATACAGGAAGTCAGAGCACATTCAGTGAATTCTGAGTGATTATACATCCATAACACTGCAAGAATTAGGGAAAGGACAACATAACATATTTTGAACATAAAAAATCCATCATGAATCCTGAGAATTAAAGTCAAATATGTATTACTGAAACTGAGTCTTACATAAGCCAAATACAAGCTTTTTTCATAAAATTTCCAACCCTGAGTACATTGCTGCTTCAGCTATATATAGAGCTCTTATTCTAACTTAGATTCCTCCTCAA
>APFE031274829.1:0-11381 GCA_000404065.3 Pinus taeda | reverse complement strand
TAACCTCGCTCTAATACCAATTTGTTGGAAAGGGAGAGGAGACAAAGCATTAATAATTCAAACATGAAACACAATCTGTTGCTCTTCAATCGATCGCACAAAACATGATGCTTACAATGAACCCAGTGAAGGGTATTTAAGCTTTTCCAACTAGCTACTTGCCTAAAATATCTAGGCATGTAACCACATGCAATCACACACTCAAAGTAGTCTAACACTTAACTCGAATTGATTCAACACTCAAAAACTCAACCACTCAACCACCCAATTAACTAACTCTCTATATTTAACCAACTCGTCATACATGAGTAATTATCTTATTTTAACAAGGCCATCTATCTTCACAACAAGAATCCATTCAATTTTGCTCTATTGTTCCAAGACACTTCGCTGCACTCTCTGTGACTAGGGTTACCTCCATGAAGCAAGGTACATATCAGAAATAATTGAGAATATAATTCTACTACATCAAACATCTTTCACTCTTTTTCTCCAGAACATCGCCCAATTCTTGTGGGTGGATTTCTCGCAAACAAGAGAGTGTTGTGGGTGGATTTCTCGCAAACAAGAGAGTGTTGTGGGTGGATTTTTCATATAGAGAAAACTTTGGATGGACAGGACAAACTGACCTCTATATAAATATATATCCGAGATGTGTTTAATACCCATAAAAACAGTATTATTTGTAATTTTCCCAACTATGAATGCAAAGTTTTCGAATTTAATCGGTACACGATGCTGTTTACCATACCAATTGAAACAGCTAATCTTCATGTCTTCACCAGGACAAGGGATATTTTGATGTGTGACTATGGAAGAATTGGTTGGAAAGATAAAATTGGATTGAAGATTTATTCTAAACACCATGAAATACTTCGCTGGAAAACTAAGATCAAGCCCCATAGTCGTCATCATATTAGATTCATTGCTCTATGTGGTAGTGATAGAATATATGTGTTCGATGAATCTTTTGAAACCCTCCAACTTATAAAATCCAAAAATCTTAATGCAGCGCAGACGCCTTACTATTTGGAAACACTTGATCTACCCATGACATAAAGGTTCATGTTTGTGATCCACATGGGCCTGTTAAGGTCACATTTGATGTGTACCAGATGTTTTTAGACCACAATTTTAAGTACTTCTTTATCCCCACTGATATAATTCCAGGTGGTATTTTCATTACAGGTGGACAACATATTTCCATTTCTGTTCGCCTTTCAAATGACAATGGCAGCAATGAATGGATGGTAGTTGGTATTTTCATTATAGGTGGACAACATATTATCGTTTCTATTTTCCTTTCAAATGACAATGGTGGTGATGAATGAATGGCTAATTATTATGACTATGATGATCACGATGATGATACTCGGAAGTATGAAAATGATGATACTATTTAATATGATGATCATACTGCTCAGTATGATTATGATGATACTGCTCAGTATGACTATGATGACACTGGGTAGTATGATGATACTGGGCAGTATGACAATGATGATACTGCCTAATATAATATTAGGCAGTATGACAATGATGATACTGAGAACTATGACGAGATGATGATGACGTTAAGCAGATGATGATCAACGTGAACAACTGTTCACGTAGTTAGGAGAGACTGGCTGGCAAGGATTACACTTGATGCTTCCAATGATTCTGAATTGAGAAAGTGGGTAATGAAATCTCTGATAACGACACTTACATACTAAAGAAAAAAACTCGAGATATTTTAACTGGTAGTAAGAGAAGAATTTGTTGCATGTGGTCCTTGAAATTACAGGTTGACATATGCATAAATGTTCTAATGGTGATGACTAAACCCATCAAATTATGTATATCTTGAGGAAAACGAGAAAACGTTATGTTCAACTATGATATTGGGCTATGCTTAAACCCCCCGCCAATAATTCTCATAAGTGGCCAAAAATAATTGTTTCTTCTTTGATATTTATGAATTGAATTACAAGTTATTTTTGTAAAAACGAGGCATATAGTAAAGTAGAAAAATGTCTTGATGCTCATGTATTTCTCCAATGCTCTTAACAAAGTGTGTTAAATTTCATTTTGAAAAATAAACTAATTTTTTCAAAAGTTAATTTAAAATTGAACTTCATTTTCATGAAAATTAATTTCAGTGGTGTAACAATTAACTTAAGATTTAATTTAATTGTTATGAAAGTCAATTAGAAGAAAATTAATTTTAGTGTTGTAGTTAATTTGATTTAGATAAAAAAAATTGGGGTTTGATGATGTTTTTGATAATTGAGAGATTTGATAAAGTGACATTTGCTGTATATGCAAATCAGTGGTGGTATTTATGGTTAATAGGTTTTTTCTCATTGATTTTAGATGAGGGGACTAGATTTTTGAACTACGCCAAGATCTTGAAAATTCTCACTGTAATTTTACAGGTTGCTTTTTCAGATGATATCTTCAACACTTATACTAAAGAGTTAGTAACTATTGTTTATATTTTGCAGTAGAAGATATTATCTTTGAACAATAGCCATAAGTATTCTCTCATCCATTTACTTTACAAAATTATCATATGAAAGTGAATTGTTTTTTTTTTTTTCTGGTAAGGAAGACCAAAATAAATGAATTTAGCAATTTTTTTTTTGTCTAACTCGATTTTTTCCTTAGAAGCTTCTAATTAATTTCTTATACCTAGTTCTATCAACCAATTCCCTATTTTCAAATATTGAAAGTTTCAAATTCAGTTTCATGGCTATAAAAGAATGTTTACAATCTTTCATACCAAATTTCTTCAACAATTCAAGCACATTCATAGTGTGATTAAGGAACATTTGATTAATATAACTAATTACTGCAGCTCCAAGATAACAATGAAGTGACACCCATGCTAGCATATTGAAGCCAACCAAAAGTTCTTCCATAACCACTTTGATGCAAAGTTCATTATTTCATTCAAAAATATAATGTATAGCTTGATTCACTTTGTTCAAAACCATATGTGGAGCATAAAATTATACTAATTGATCTTTTTTCACTTTCAAGTTGCTTATATTATTACATTTGTATTAAATCTTATGATCTTAGTGTTGAGTTGTTTAGCTAGCTCATTCAAGACATTTTGAAGTTTTTGTTATAACTTTTTTCTAAGAGTTTCTAGACAATGAAATTTTGAATAAATTGAGTGGAAATAGTGATGTACAAGTGATTAAAATTTCAAGTCCTAATTTGTTGTGAAGCTAGGGTTTGTGACTAATAGTCAAATCACTTTCAAGTTAGCCATCCCATCCAATGTATGCAAGATGCACTAGTGGCTTTGTGACCAATATTGTTACATATATAACACTTTGTTTGATCAAGAAATGGAGGGAATGATCTGTATTTTCTTGAGTTCATGCCCTTCTTTATATATATTTTGCATTCAACAACTTTATGTCATAATTCATTCCACAAAAAGCAATAGCCATAGCAATTATTTATATACATCGTGAATGACTATCTTTTTTGTTTGCTTGCTTGAGGGAGTCTTTTCATTTGATGCATATTTTGCCCATTAAAATTGCTTTTATTGGTATTACACTTTGCTGCACCATGTCCTCGTTCATGACAAGAAAAATGATTGATATTTTTCTCGGGAGAAAAGAATCTCCTTTGAGAACTTCCAATTTGTTGAACTCATTCTCAGGGGAAAATGATCTTGTTGCAGTGAATACTTTCTTCATATCATTCATTTGATTTTATATTGTTGCTTGTTTTTGTTTTCTTCTTTATTAATCATGGTGCTTGTGCCTTCTCCTACATGTCCTTTTAGGAAATCTTCATCATCATAATTAATGTCTACCTTTTCTAAGTTATTCATGGAGACAAGGTCCTCTTCTAACTACTTACACAACCTATTCTTTGCTTCTAACTTACTTATAGCTGAATCAACCTCAACTTCTAATCTTCTACACTATAGGTCTCTCTTCTTGCATTTACTGCTCATCACCTCGTATAGTGTGTTTGCTTCTTTAATTTGTGTCTTAAAAATGGCAATTTCCTCATTGTACTCATGCTCTTCTCATCACTTATTTGCACCGATTTCTTCAGATCTTTGTTTTCATTCTTCAATATGTTTATACTAGCCAATGATAAGTCAAACCTAGCTTGATTTTTCATCTGTCTTTTCTTCATGAGAGTCAGGTACATTCTAATAACAACCCTGGTGAAAATTCCATGTAAAAATATATAAATGCCATGGATGATTGGACACGTATTCCAAGCTAGATGGTGGGCAAGACGTCATAGGGGGTGTTCATTTGGTTGTTTATGGCTAAGGAAATTGGAAAAGACAATGGATAAGGCCTTAAAGAGGGAAAAATGTATTTTGGCAAATTTATTTATGAAAATAATGGAAATTAGGAGAAAAGGAAGCTGAAAGGTCACACATTTCATGTGAGGAGGAAACTGAAGGAAAATAATGGATAATGAAGAAAATAGAAGTCTCACTAATAAAAAGGCTTTTGAGGATCAATGGGCAATTCTTGGTCAGTTTAGCTTTGGAGCTCTCTCATTATTCTGTCTCTCTCTTTCTCATACTCTTATATACTTAGAGTTTTCTTGGAGCACAATAGGCAAAGAAGGCAATAGGAAGCAAAGATCATGTAAGGAAAGGCAAGATCAAGCAACTACAATAAGCTTCATTGCATATATCAACTTCCATGTGTATTTTCCTTGCTATATTTCGCATGCATGGGATTGCAAGTGTTTTTTTTTCTACTACGAAATGGGTTTTTCCAAGTGTGATAGTATTTTCAACATAGCATTTCCATTTCTAGATAGCTTTGATAAGATGGGTTCTCTCATGCATTTTGTGGGGATGGCCGGATTGGATTTGAAGTTGAGTGGGGTGGATCTCTGAATTGCCAAACACATGGTGGTAGTGGTCCCTGAACCAAACCGAGGATGCACAAAGGCACTAGCCTAGTAACCCCTGAACTGAACTGTGGGTTATGGTAAAGCCAGATTGTGTGCCTAGGAATCCTTGCCGGTGAATGGACGGATAAACGATAAAGCTAAGAGGTGGATTTTGTGTCTCTCGGGCCTAGTGATTCCAGGAAGGAATGCACGATAAAGCATAGAGAGTATGTCTTGGTTTAGGGCCTAGTGATCCCTGGATCAAACTTCAGATGCATGGTAAAGCCTAAGAGACTAGGAGGCACTAAAATTCCTCACATGTAGGTGGAGAACTCTAGTGGCATCCACATTGATTGGTGTTTTTGATGTGTTCTGTGAGTCCCACATTCATGCTTGGAATATGGAAAGAGGGTGATTGGCTGAAGAGAGACTTGGCTCAACTAATCTATGGTCGGGTAGAACATGGTAGTCCCATCATTTGTTGGTTCATTACATTATTAATGAAAAATTCATTTCCTTGATTTTCATGTGCAAATGTACTGATGTATATATGAATTTTGATGACTAATATGCTTATTGTAAATATGTTCCTATTATGTTGTTTATATGAAAATGCATAAAACTATTGGTTACTATCATTCTTTACTATAGTTGTATGCATTTCTATTGCTGTTTTATATTAGGTAAGCTGATGATTAGGTTATATGTTGTTGATGAGAATGATATATAGATTATTATTGTTATATTATATTAACTTGATGATTAGGGTTGCTTCATTGAGATTTTAATGTTGTAATTTGGATTCATAATATGTGTGATGGTTATTTTCATTGCATTAAAGACCTTGATGTTATATGTATTGTGCTAATCTGGTTTGGCCTATGCAGATGATTATGGTTGAAATATTTAGGTATGAGCTGACGTATTTGTGATATGGTGTCGTAATAATCTAGATTGATCATACATATGTGATTGTTATGCATGAACGACAAATACTTATGAGCTTATGATGTGAAAATGTTAGTTTGTTACTATTAGGGATATCATGATTTATGTTTGAGTTTATATGTTGTGAAGTTGTATCATGCTAACCTAGCTTTACTATGTAGACAAGATAGCCTCCCCTAATATATATTAAGATATGAATTTTCTTATGTCATATATTTGGTGCTTGGTTGTTTGATTATGATGTGTATTTGGTGATTGAGTGTTGGCGCCTAGTTGATTTATTTAACATGGTATGTTTGAAAGTGGTTGAATCATTGTCAAATTGCTTCATATGAGTATGCATTCAAATGATTTTGTTTTAAGATGAATTTAATAACATGTATGTGTTGAGACAATTGTTATGTACTTGAATGTAGTTGATAGCTGTAGCATTATGTCTAATGATTATGGATTATGACATGATTGTTTAAAAAATTTGGTTTCAAATTGATAAATATGATTGTATTGATATTTGGAACATGTGATTGACATGTGTGAGCATGATGCAGGGAGTTGCATGTCAAGAGAGGTTGTCATGAAATCTTGAAGAAGGCTCGGGTTGAGATTTCCATGGGAACCATGGGGATTGAGTCATGGTGTTTGTTGTTATCTTGTGGTTTTGGCCTTTTATGAATTGTTGAGCTTGATTTGTGGCTTTTTTTATGTCTATTTTATGGCCATACCACTTTGTTTGTGGTGTCATGCTGTTATTGGTTTTTATGGTCTTCTTCTTGTTTGTTTCTTGTCTTTCCTTTTACGTTTTGAGTCTTGGGAATTGGTTGGGAAAGAGGAAATTTGATGGAAATCAGGAGAGATGTGTGGTACCCAACCGATGATATAAGACCCAGATGAAGCTATGTGCATGAGTAAGCGCAATGGAAGGTAAGGCTATGACAATTGGTTTAAATGGTTGGGTCCATTGTGGTAAATGGAAATTAGCAGTGTAGACACAAGAATGTAACCAAAAACGTAAAGTAAATGGATCAGAGGTTTCATATGATTTGGATTTGTTGGGAGCTTTTGCTTTCAATGGCTATGCATAAATAAGGAACTTATCTTAATTTAGACCTTATCTTATCTGGTAATTATGTTATGATCATGATTTTGTGATGTTTATATATGTATATAGAATATATATGTATGAATGTCATTGTCTAACATGACCATGATTGTCTTATGCTAATGATTATATATGAATGTATGTATGTATTGATGTCATTTTTTTACAAGGCATCTAGGGATCATTATGTGGAATAATGATTGCTTATGTAGGCGAATGACATGAAGACGTTCTTGGTCTTATGAGGAATCAATTGGGAAGAGTAGTCACAATAAATATATAAGGCCAGTATCATGTGGATATGAATTGATATTGTATACTTGTATTATGCTTATGTTTATGTTATGATAGGTAATGTTGAAGGATACATCAGTAAAGTGAAAGCAGTGTGGTTTGTGACATGCTAGGGTAAGCATCGATAAGACATGGGAAGCAAGGTTTCTTGGTAAGGACAATATGGTTTTGGATGTGTGGTACTACTATTGTACATACACTGTATATGTTGTACATGTTTCATATATGATGTGTGCACATGCAGTGTTGTGTATACATAGCAAGTATAGATGTTATTTATGCAATGTTACGTACAAGATGGTACAAATAGGGTTGTGTGAATATTTCATATGAGGCGTTGTATACATATTGTACTAAATTCATTAAGTATATGTGGCGTGTGTGAATATGGTGCTATGTACATCTTGGATATGCAGTTTTGTGTACATATGATGCTATGTATGTGTTGGATATGTAGTGCTATGTATAAGTGGTGTTGCATGCATGTGGTACATTGGTACTATGTAAATATGGTGTGGTGTTCATGATTGTACAAGTGGTGTCATGTGTGTGTGGTATTGTGTACACATTGTATATGTGGCGCTGTGTGTATGTGGTGCTATATGCATGTAGTGCATATGGCATTGTGTACATGTGGTGTCGCGTACATGTGGTGTGTGTGGTACTCTGTACATGTGGTATTGTGTATGCATTGTATAATGGTGTAGTGTACATGTGGCATTGTGTACACGTTGTGCAGGTGGTGCCATGTACATGTGATGCTATGCACACGTTTTGCAGGTGGTGCAGTGTACTAGTGGTACTATGTACATGTTGTACATATGGTATTGGTGTACGCGTGGTACTGTATGTATGTCCTCGATGATGTGTTATGGTCATGTGGTATTATGCATGTTCATCATGTATACATGGTATTGTGGTGTGCGTACTCTATGTGTTGTACTCTATGTAGTTACATGTATTAGGCGGTATTGCACATCAGGTGTAGATGATGAACTATTTTGTACACTAGCTATAGGTGTATGAGTTGTACGTTAGGTGTAGGTGCATGTATTGCATGGTGTTTTGTGTCAAGTGTGGCTATATGTGTGTGATGCACACTATGTGTGTGTGCAAATGGTTGAGGAGAAGGCACTGGGTGTTTGTCGAGTGTAGAAATCGAGCCGGAGTGCGTATGGAATAAAGACGAAGGTAGAAGCTAGGGATTGATAGGAGGATAAGTATCAACATTTTATTTCAGTTTTTATTATGCATGTGATTTATGACTATGGTATATGATGATTATATCTAATCTATGATTTTGGTTTATTTATGACTTTTTTCTATGATGGTTGTGTTTGAGATAACCTGATGTGATATCTTTATTTGGTCAAATATGCTAGTTTGACTTGTTGTTATTGGAAGCGAACAAGATTGCAAATGTACCTTATTGACAAGCTACCAATGCAGTACAATGTGAATTTATTTCAATTTATTTTAAATCTAATGGAAGTTATGGGCTTGGTACAGGAATACATGAAATGCTCTGTTAGGTGGTTGAAGTTGACTGCAAGAATTAGTAGCAGAAACAAAGGAATTGAAACATGCAACAATATGTTGGTAAAGCACTTTAGGAGCAAGGCCATTTTAGGACACTGGTACCCATTAGTGTCCATAGATGTCCATGAGCATGCTATGACTAGTATGATGTGTTAAGGCAAGTATATGCCTTGGTTTTTGTATCTTCCGATGTGAGGAAGCCTTTCCAAGGGACGGATTGACTGGGATGGGGGTGCTAGCAGAAGTTGGAAGGTGAGTGACTACACAAAAGTGATTGATTGGATTGCTTGAGGGACTATGTAGTAGAGAAGGGAAGTCCGGGGATGGATTTTTGTTGGTCATTAGGATTACCAGATGGAATCAAATGCACATTGGGAGTGCACCATGGAACAACGAGCTGGTAATTGTTCACTGAGAGGACAAGTGGTGCAGGATTATAGCACTAGTTATTGGATGTAGATTTGACTTGGCAGTGGCTTTTGGACTTCTTGGGAAGGAGGTGGATCGTTGTATTAATTTGAGGGTGGAGGTGTGAGCCTCTTGATTCCCTTGTTGTGGATGTAAAAATCATATTCATTTATTTACTGGTTATGTGCCTATGTGTAGATGTATATGTGGTTATTGTAAATACCATAATGAGTTGTGTTATAAATCTCCATGGGCAGTATGTTTTTTTTAGCAATCATGTGGGTTATAGGTATCATTGAACATCGAGGGCGATGTTCCACCAAGGGGAGGATTCTATAATAGCCCTCGTGAAAATTGCATGTAAAAATATATAAATACCACGGATGATGGGACATGTATTCCAATTTAGATGGCGGAGAAGACATCCTAAGGGGTGTTCATTTGGTTATATATGGCTAAGGAAATTGGCAAAGGCAGTGACGGAGGTATTGAAGAGGCAAAAAAGTACTTTAGCACATTTATTTATGAAAAAAATGAAATTAGGAGAAAAGGAAGGTGAAAGGTCACATGTTGCATGTGAGGAGGAAATTGAAGGAAAATAATGGAAAATGAAGAAAATAGAGGCCTCATTAATAAAATGGCTTCTAAGGATCAGTGGGAAAGACATGGTCAGTTTATCTCTAGATCTCTCTCATTATTATCTCTCTCTCTCACCCTCTTGTATACTTAGAGTTTTCTTCGAGAAAGAAAGGAAAGGAGGCGAGAGGAACCAAAGATCAAGCAGTGAAAGGCAGGATCAAGTAACTACAACAGGCTTCATTGCAGATATAAAATTGCATGTGTATTTTCCTTTCTATATTTGGCATGCATGGGATTGCAAGGGTTTCTTTTCTACCACAGAATGGGTTTTTTTAGGTGTGATAGCATTTTCAACCTAGCCTTGCCATTTCAAGATATATTTGATGATATGGGTTCTCTCATGCATTTTGTGGGGATGGCCAGATTGGATTTGAAGTTGAGTGGGGTGGATCTCTGAATTGACAAACACATGGTGGTAGTGTTCCCTCAACTAGACTGAGGATGCATGAAGCCACTGGCCTAGTAACCTATGAACCAAACTGTGGGTTGCGGTAAAGCCAGATTGTGTTCCTTGGTGGGCATTGGAGTCCTTGCCGGTGAATGACGGGATCTACGGAAAAGCCAAGAGGTGGACCTTCTCCGTTGGGCGTAGTGATTGCAAGATGGAATGCACGATAAAGCATGGAGGGTATGTCTCGATGTAGGGCTTAGTGATCCATGGATTAGATTGTGGATACATGATAAAGCTTTAGAGACTATGAGGCACTCAAATTCCTAACAGTGTAGGCAGATAACTCCAGCGGCATCCACATTGATTGGTGTTTTTGATGTGCTTTTTTAGTCCCACATTCATGCTTGGAATATGCCATGGGGGTGATTGGCTAGAGAAAGACTTGGCTCATCCAATCTATGGTCGGGTGGAATGTGGTAGTCCCATCATCTATTCGTTCATTGCATTTTTAATGAAAAATTCACTCCCTTGATTTTGATGTGCAAATGTATTGATGTATATATGGATTTTGATGACTGATATTCTTATTGTAAATTTGTTCCTATTATGTTGTTTATATGCAAATTTACCTCGGAGGGTGTTGCACATTCACATAGGTAAAGGTTTCATTTAACTGAACACTTTCCTTTTGACAAGGGTTTTTCTCCTTCCTCTTTCTCTTTCCTTTCTCTACATTGTTGCTTCTAGTCTCTTCATGAATGAGCTTCAATCTATCCCAGATTTCTTTTAGAGAATTTAAATCAATTATTGTATCAATATCCATATTATGAATGTTCTTATACATAACACATTTTTCCTTAACATTCCAACGTTGTTCTTGCAAAGAGAGAGAGTCTTTGCAGCAACCATCACATACAAGATTCCGTACACCAAGTCCATAAGCTTTTAGTTTAGTTTTAACCTTATCTCTCCATTCATGAAATCTTTTTTCACTCAGAATAGGTACACTTTGATAGTCCATGACTTAATCAGACCTACCTTCAAGCTGTTAGGCTTATATAGAAGGAACCCACTCTAATACCAATTGATGAAAAATTGAATAAACTGAGGGGGGGGGGGATCAATTTAGTATATCCATGGACATTAAAATTATTTTCATATATCATTAGCTGAAACATTACATGATCA
>APFE031274827.1:0-23131 GCA_000404065.3 Pinus taeda | reverse complement strand
AGGCAAGCAGCGGAAGAGATTTGAGCCAGTGATTGATTCAGATCTGAGTTGTATTGTGTGTAGTAGGTGGAGCTGGTACTGGATTGCTTGTGATAAGCATTGTACTTTGTAATGTTACATGACTCAATCATTAATGTACAGATAGTTGGGGTTTTTAGCGAGATGCTTTCCCCGGGATACATACTGTGTTAATGTGTGAATGCTCTTGATGTTTTATTGTTTTGATGCTGCTATATTGATGATCAACGTAGAGTAGCTTATGTATTGTGTATGTTTTCCGCAATAGTACATGATCAGGATAATCTCTGTTGAATATGTGTTAAATTATTCAAAATTTCTACATATCGAACATTTGGAGAATTATTATTGGCATTAAAATTTATGCTTGTATTCTTGTTGTAAGCTTTTATGTGACGTACTAATCTGCAGGACAAAAAAAAGCTATAATGCCAAGATTTTTTCCATGCACATTCCATGAGTCCTCTGACACAAACAGGGAGTTAATTTAATTTCCATGGGTATTTATTAAAAATGGATTGTTATTAACATCATGAATCGGACTAAAACTACGCTTTCGATTTTCCTTAATCTGTTTCATTTTGGCATACAATTTTTGCATAAGAATCAGGAAGGGAATGGCCATTTCTTCTTGAACACACTTATGTTCTTTATGCTAAGTTTTTTTTGCAGGATTAGGGAGATCAACTGATCATTAAGGAGACTAAATTGTGTTGGTGATTGGTCTTCAAAAAGACTAATTTCATGACAAATTTGAAAGAATGAGTCTATGATCATAGACGAAATTTCCAGAAAATTACAAGTTCTTGCAACTTCTTGTAATAGCTTAATGGTTTGACATGTTGCATGACAAATTAACAAAAACAATGTAAACTATGAAATGAGAACTGATATTGTTACCCATTTCATAGAAATAGCAAAAAAGTGACCCGATTTTAAAAAAGGGTGATGCAAAACATACATTTTTTTAGAACATAGTTTTTGGCACTTTAAATTTTTTTATGTACATTACGTTTTAGAATGGTAGTGATTTTCATGTTGATTTAAAAAAAATGGTAATTCTGCATTTGGCCCTTTTTTTAAAAGACCTATTTTTTTACTTTAAATTTCCTAACGTCTGAAATGTAAATAATTATTTTCTAAATTTAATAATTTTTGAAGTGATATTCTTTTTCATTTTTTTTTGTAATGAGATTTTTATTGTTTTGCATATTTAAAAAAAAAATGTCGTTATTTTGAATTTTCGATATTCTACATATTTATACATCGTTAATTAATATTTCAATCCACATGAAATAATTGTCTTTAAAAAACAATAATTTTTAACAATTGACAAAAAAACCATTTTTAACATAGATATAACTAAAAAACTACACGTTTTGATAATTTTTTGCTAGAGATGATATGTCAAAATCACAATTTTTATAGGAAAATTTTAACTAAAAAATGTTTAATATAGTTTTATTTTTTATTTTTTATTATTTTTTTATCCTTTTTTTTTATGAATTTCATGTCAAAAAATTAATAATAATCACTGTGTTTTTTCAAAAAATACTGATTAACATAAAATTTAATGCAAAAATCACATAATACAAATATTAAATGCTTAACAACCTTAATTGAGTGTTTATTCTTCTCATAAAATGTCAAAGTCAAAACATTACAAGTATAACCAATTAATAGTTACAAAAAATGAGATTGATTTCCAAGCATAACTTAAATTTAATCAACAATGTCATGTAATCCAAACTCTTTGTCCTTTAGAGTTTCATCACTGTCTTCTTCCACAATATTTTGCTTCATTTTTCTCATTTTCCTCCTCTACTGGATCTTTGATGTCTGTGAGTCTCTCAATGTATGCCTTTCCAATCATTTCATGTAATGGTGGTTGGGGTTCTTTTGTCTTTTTTGCCACACGTGATTCACTAAAGTCCTCTTTCTTCAACCCAATTTCTTGTTTTGATAATGTCATCTTCTAAATCAGCTCCTACTGTAATAATTTCTCTACTTTCTTTTGAAGTTTCACTAGGTTCTTGACTGTTGGTAATGACTACTTCAAAATGTTCAACTTTACTTTTCTTCTTCATAACATTCTCATCATTAACTGTAACAGATTTATTCTTAGGCATTGTTATTTTTGGTCTTTTATGACTCTTCTCAGTTCCAATGTCATCCTTAGTAACGACAACATATTCTTCACTGTCAGTTTCAACTTCCTCATCTTCAAATGTAACTTGTCTACTCTTGCTAGATTTATCCACTAGAGGCTTTTTTCTTTGATCCCTTGGATGTAGTTCTGTAGCATCACGAATTACTACATTTTGCTTGTTTGTCATATCCTCTTCTGACACTGAGTACAAACTGTTGACAATTTTCATAATATCATGCTCTATGAAATGAATGCCTCCCAACCTAAATGAACAACTTTCAACAAAATTCTACAAAAAAAATATCAGATGTCAATAAAAACAAAGTTAAAAAATATAGTGAAACAGTTAGAAGAATGCAAAACACAACTTACGATATTTTGTTTCATCTCATTTACGATTTTTTTACACAACTTTGTAGATACCACTCTCGTGTCATACAATGAATATGATAACTAGTATTTAATCCTTTCATGTGACATGGGCAGTTTTGTAAGTATGTAAACAAATTCACTGTCTGGTACTGAACACATGTCTATGACTCTTCCCATCACGTCATAAATTCCATTATCATTAGGTATATCAACATGTAGATATATCTACACATTTTCACTTTCTCTTTCTTTCACATACCAGACTTTCGATGGAAGTTTCACTTCTTTTGATTTCTTCCAGTATGAAATCATCTTCCTATCATTTGAGGCACTTGAAAGATTGGTAGCCATCAACTCAGGTGGGGTTCGTTCACCAATGTTTTTTGAAGATTCACCTTTAAGAGTCTTTGGTCCAAAAATATTCACAGAAATATTCTTTGATGCCATTTTCTTGAAAAAAAGACACATAAATCAATAAATGACAAAAGCATAGTAACTTAAATTAACAATGAAAACAATAAATGATATTTAATTTTATAAACCATAACAATTTCGAAAAATAAAAATAAAAAATACATCACCCTGTCGTCGCACCCTGAAAATTGGTCAGCCAATCGAGCTGGCCATTGGGTCTGCCCCCCCAACCCACCATGGCGGCCCAGCCACTACCCCCCACCCAACCCCGGTGACCTCGCCACCCCGCGGACTGTCAAGATGTTGGGGTGGGGCGGAGGCGTTGGCCACGGGCCATCGGGGTGGCCAACTCCCCTGCACCACCCTAGCGACCCACTGACCCGTGGGGTGGCAGGCGAGTTTTCGGGGTGGCGCAGGGGGGAGTTGCGGCAACTCCCCCCCGTGCCACTCCAACGACAACTCCCCCTTGCGCCACCCCCGCGGCTCACCACCTTGCGGTCAGGCCGCTAGGGTGGCGCAGGGGGGAGATGCAGAAGCTCCCCCCCGCACCACCTCGGCGGGGGAGCTCCCTCCCGCACCACCTTGGCGGCCCGCCCCCCTGCGGGGTGGCGGGGCAACTCTTGCTCCCCCCGCGACCCCGCGGGCTAGCAAGGTGGGGCGGAGGGCTAGGTAGCCATCTCCATTGCCCCCAACCTACGGGCCTGTTCGGCCGTCGTGAGCATTACTGGGCCCATTTGGTCGTCATGAGCATTACGAGCCCACCATACCCACTGCGAATGTAGTGGGTAAATTTGGTCCACAAAAAATTTTAATTTAAAAAAAAAATAAACAAATAAATAAATTAAACTTCATTAAACTTATTTAATTTTAAAATTTGCAAAAAAAAATAAATTAACTAACTTTTCAAATGCGAGAATCTTCAGTTAAATATGTTGTTAATAGCAATGCAACTGCTCCACAAAATTGCTCAAAGTCTTTTAACGAACCTCGGAAAACCTTGATGTGATGTGAGTAATAGTGATAATGAAATTTATTATATAGGTGAAATTATGGAGATGTTCTACTGTACGGTTAATGTGGGATTAATTTGTTTTAAAAAAAAAATAACATGTTAATTTTTTTATGGCAACATAGGAAATTATGATAAAGCGAATATTATGGAATTGTTTTATAGCGCGGTGAATGTGGGATTAATTTGTTTTAGAAGGTATTAAAAAAAACATTTAATTGTTTACAAAATATTATATAGTTTAACTATTAAAATAATTTAAGTAAAAGTTTTAGTTTACAATTTTAAATTTAAAGATTTATTTCATATAAAAATTTAATTAAAATTTTTCAATAAATTGTAGGATAAATAATGAAGGGAAATACATTAAAAAAAAAAAAAAATTGGAGAAAAATATTTTGGCGAAACTTTTTGGAGAGAAAATTTTATTCTCCAAGTTATATAATATCTTTGGGAGAGTCTGCATTTGTATTATTCAACCTTTTCTATTTGAAAGGGATGGATTCTTCTGATAGTGAAGTATCGCTATGTAAAGCATCAACATCTTCATCGCGTAACAAATCTAACCATATTGATGAATATAACGGAAATTCTTCCACTAGGAATAGAAAGTCAATTCTTCCACTTAGTCCTAATTCTAAGGACTATGAGAGCAACATTGATGAAAGAGGGGATGAAGATTTTCAAATAAATAAAGAGTCACAGATTCCATTTAGTCATAATCCTAAGGATTATGAGAGCAACAGTGATAAGGAGCATGATGAAGAATTTCAAAAGAATGGAGTGTCACAATGTCCAATTAGTCATAATCCTATGGACTATGAGAGCAACAGGATGAAGAGCATGATGATGAATTTCAAAAGAATGGAGTGTCACGGTGTCCACTTAGTCCTAATCATATGGACTATGAGAGCAGCAGTGATGAAGAGCATGATGACAAATTTGAAAAGAATGGAGTGTCACGATGTCCACTTAGTCCTAATCCTAAGGACTATGAGAGAAATAGTGATGAAGAGCATGATGAAAAATTTCAAAAGAATGGAGAGTCACGGTGTCCTCTTAGTCCTAATCCTATGGACTATGAGAGCAGCAGTGATGAAAAGCATGATGATGAATTTCAAAAGAATGGAGTGTCACGGTGTCCACTTAATCATAATCCTAAGGGACTATGAGAGCAAAACAATGATGTAAGAGCATGGGAATATTTTCAAAAGAATGGAGTGTCACGGTTGTTCTTCTCTCAGTGCCTAATCCTATGGACTATAGAGAAGTAGTGATGAAGAGCATTGATGACGAATTTACAAAAGGAATGGATAGTGTCATGGTTGTCCTCTTAGTCTAATCCTATGGACTATGAGAGCAGCAAGTGATGAGAGTTATGATACGAATTTCAAAAAAGAATGGAGTGTCACAATGTCCACTTAGTCCTAATCCTATGGACTATGAGAGCAGCAGTGATGAAGAGCATGATGATGAATTTCAAAAGAATGGAGTGTCACGGTGTCCTCTTAGTCCTAATCCTATGGACTATGAGAGCAGTAGTGATGAAGAGCATGATGACGAATTTCAAAAGAATGGAGTAATCCTATGGACTATGAGAGCAACAATGATGAAGAGCATGATGAGGAATTTCAAAAGAATGGAGTGTCACAGTGTCCTCTTAGTCCTAATCTTATGGACTATGAGAGTAGCAACAATGAAAAATTTCAAATGAATAGAGTGTCAATGTCCACTTAGTCCTAATCCTATGGACTATGAAAGCAGAAGTGATGAAGAACATGATGAAGAATTTCAAAAGAATGAAGTGTCACAGTGTCCACTTAGTCCTAATCCTATGGACTATGAGAGAAGTAGTGATGAAGAACGTGATGAAAATTTCAAAAGAATGGAGTGTCACGATGTCCTCTTAGTCTTAATCCAATGGACTATGAGAGCAGCAGTGATGATCCAGGTGGATATTGTTGGCCACCCGCTAATTCCACTTTGATCCCCACCAATGCTTCTTTCAATTTTTCAGTTTCATTAATTATAGCACAGTTTACTATTTTTAGTAGTTTTTCGGGTCCTAAACTTCCAGAGCCGTTTTGAGGCCTTAAACGACGTTTTTTTGGAAATATACCTAATGACTTTTTATCTAAAATCGTCTTTTCGATTGTAGTCCTCGGAGAGATCTTTCCAACGGGCTATCGTGCGTGTCAAACAGAGATAATATGACCAATTCGCGACCCCGGGAAGTTGGTTGTCCAACTCACCCCAACGGGGCCCACAAACTCTTAGTGTTACATCTCCTCGGGTTAGGGTTTTGGTTGTTTAGGGTTTTCTCTTATTGTTCAATAATAAAAAGGCCCTTGAGCCTCATTGTAAGATGGTTCAAAGGCATGTAGCCGCCACATCTCTTCTCATAGATAAGCTACCATCGCCCTAGCTGATTTATTTTCATTCCTATTTGTAAGCATATTTCAGTATTTTATATTAATGAAATGAAGTATTAATTCCGCTGCATCTCTATGTTTATGGTTATCTCTATAATTTGTTGAGTTCCTGTTTAAATCCGCATCAGTGGTATTAGAGCAGTATGTTTTTCTTTGCATGTCCCCAACGAGGTCGGGATATAAGGAGTTAGGGCTTGAACTGGTCGAACCTTTGCAAGACCACCCTCGCAAATCCCGGCAGCCTCCCATGGCAGATGAAAAGAAAGAGGAGGAGGCAGGAGATCCTATCAAAATCTTTCTCGAAGAATCCCTCGAGCAACAAAGGAACGTGATGATAGACAACTTTTCCCAGATCCCTCAGCGGCTACCCAGGGGCGACGCATCGGTTTCCAACAGCAACTCTGGAAACGCCACACCATTTAAGGTACAAGTTAATTTTTAAATTTCCATATTTGAGGGTTAGATAGACGCAGATGTCGTCGATAAATGGTTAAATGTGTTAAAGGATTATGTTTCTATTCATGATTTTTCCAGTCGGCAAAAGATTATTTTTGCTGTTCTCAAAGCAGCCCCCCACGTCAACGATTGGTAGGAAACCTACTGTGAGCAGAAGGATGAAAGTATAGGCTCACTATTTTCAGTTGCACCGACTTGGAATTCATTCCGATATGCCATCAAGGAGCAGTACTACCCTGTCGGAAGCTATGAGGATCAATACATAAAGTGGACCACGCTATGGCAGGGAAGGGA
The DNA here is from genome assembly GCA_000404065.3 of Pinus taeda. Lineage (NCBI taxonomy): Eukaryota > Viridiplantae > Streptophyta > Pinopsida > Pinales > Pinaceae > Pinus > Pinus taeda. Next base: position 15,987 of record APFE031274827.1, on the reverse strand, counting down.
CCAAGACGTACCGGAGTTTACCAGTATTTTCCATACCCTTCGCACAAAGTTGGGTATCAAGGATACAGAACAACATTTGGTACTCAAATACCGTGGCTACCTGCACAAGTACATCAAGGAAGAAATAGAATTCATGAACATCTCCTCGCTCTGCACGACATACTGATATGCCGTCAAGGTCGAGCAAAAGTTTAAATAGAAGAAGCGAGACTTTGGGTCTGCGAATCTGAAACAAGGGAAAGGTGCCCCAAACCGCAGAACAAAGGACAAAGCCAAGGTGGGGCGACCCAAGACAACCCGCCAAAGCTGCAAGCAAAGAACAATGCCGCGAAACCGAAAAAGGACACTGGAAAGTGGTGTGAGTTCCATAAGAGCTCCACTCACAACACAAGTGAGTGTCAGGCCAAGCAGTCACTAGTGGCCAAGCTAAAGGTTTTAGAATTAGATGCATTTTCTAACTCTGAGTCAGAACCCGAGAAGGGGAGTGACAAAGGGAAGCAGATTATCAATGCGGAGCCCAACGCCACCATTGCCACCATGAAGATCCAAAAGGAGGAACCTGAAGATCCAGAGGAGGAGTGTCTCTTCCACTCCCAGATGTGGGTAAAGGGCTCCCCATTATAGTTCATTATTGACAGCGGGAGCCAAAAAAACCTCATTTCGGCAGAGGTCATGAAGCGGCTGGGCTTATCGACCATAGCACATCCACAACCATACACCATCGGGTGGCTGCACCAAGGACGGGATCTTCGCGTGAGCCAACAGTGTCGCCTTCCATACAACATCAAGCCCTTCACGGATGAGGTATTGTGTGACATTGCTCCCCTTGAAGTTTGTGATGTGTTATTAGGACAACCATAATTGTGGAAGCGACATGCTGTGTATGAATCAAGGCACCGTGTTGTTATTGTTACTTTGGGAAATAAGTTGTACAAGATACCAGAGGTAGCACCACCTACCACCATCTCTTTGGTTACTGCAAAACAATGCAGTTAGCTCATTTCCAAAACCGGGAAATTTGATTTCCTGATGATATGCCCTCAAGAAAAGAAGAAGACGGTGGTCATGACCTCCAGACAGGGCCCCTCTGCACGACAACTCCAGATGGACAAGGTTGTGGAGGAGTATGAGGACATCTTCACCTCCCTCGTAGGGGTTCCTCTGCATTGTCAGGTCAAGCACTCCATTGATATGAACCCAGGTGCACCACTGCCCAATGGACCAATCTATCGACGCTCCGTTATGGAGAATGATGAAATCAAGAGGCAGATTGAGGAGCTGCTGCAAAAAGTTCACATTCATCTGAGTTCATCGCCCTGTGGAAGCCCGATTGTGCTAGTACAGAAGAAGGATGGGACTTGGAGACTCTGTATTGACTATCGTGCGATGAACAAGATCATTGTCTGTAATAGGTACCCAATCCCACGGATTGAAGACCTTCTGGACCAATTGAAGGGGGCAAAATATTTCAGCAAGATCAATTTGAAATCAGGATATCACCAAGTACCAATCGAACCCTCTGATGTGTGGAAGACTGCCTTCAAAGCCAAGGAGGGCCTTTTCGAATGGTTGGTTATGCCTTTCGGATTGACGAGTGCTCCTGCAACCTTCATGAGGCTAATGGATGACATCTTGCGGCCATTCACCAATTCATTTGTAGTGGTATAATTGGATGACATCCTGATCTTTAGCTAGAGTTGGGAAGAGCACCTCCACCACATCCTAACAGGTTCTCCAAACACTACGGCAACACAAGTTATGTGCCAGTTTGGAGAAATGCACTTTTGGCATGACTCAGGTTCAGTATCTGGGATACATTATTGATGAACGGGGGGTGCATGTGGATCTAGCCAAGATCCAAGTCATTCGAGATTGGCCATCTCCAACCACTCTGACAGAGCTTCGTAACGTTCTAGGCCTTGCCAACTTCTACCGTTCCTACTAGGATTTTCTCATATCACTTGGCCCTTGAGTCAAGTCACCAACGGAGGAGCGAAAGAAAAATTATTTTGGTCCGACTCTCAACAGAAGGCATTCACAGAGTTGAAAGATTGCCTCTGCTCGGCACCAGTTCTTGCATTACCAGACTTGCAACAACCATTTGAGGTTGAGACAGATGCCTTTGACTATGCTATTGGGGCAGTCCTTACTCAACACGGGCATCCAGTGGCATATCACAGTGCGACACTTTCATACACAGTCCGGAAGTATCCCACTTATGACAAAGAGATGTATTCCATTGTGCAAGCCTGTCGACAATGGAAACATTACATTTTGGGGAAGGAAACAGTCATCCACACAGACCACCGACCCCTGCAGTTCATACAGACCCAAAGGAAATTGCAGAATGATCGCCATCAGAAGTGGTCCACATACCTGCAACAGTTCCATTTGAATATCAAGTATAAGAAGGGCAGCACCAATAATGTCGCAGATTGCCTCAATTGATCACCGATCATGGCGTGAACCACCGTGCTCAACTCTTGTGGGCACGAGACTTCTGATTGGCCACTGCTCTACAAAAGCGACCCGGAATTCGGCCACACATACCAGACACTCTTGGAGGGTCAGCATGTTCCAGATTTTCACCTCCAGGATGACCTATTATGCCACTTGGGTCACCTTTGTGTTCCTTCAAGCGAGCGTGCTAAGATGATTTGGGAAGCACACTACAGTCGAGTTGTTGGGCATTTTGGGGTCAAAAAATGGTGGCAGTACTGCAGAAGTATTTCTATTGGCCGAATCTTAAACAAGATGTCGAGAAGTACATCAGATCATGGACTACCTGCGCCATTGCCAAACCGACCATCAAAAATCAAGGCCTCTACACCCCATTGCCTACCTCTAGTCGACCTTGGGAATCCATCTCCATGGATTACATGTCAGGCCTTCCTTCCACTAAGCATGGAAATGACTGTGTTTTTGTGGTCGTCAGCAGGTTCTCGAAGATGACCATTATGGCGGCTTGTAAGAAGAATATCACAGCAGAAGTCACTACTAAACTCTTATTTGAACGAGGGTGGGTACACTTTGGGATCCCACAGTCTATCATCTCAGATCGGGATAGCAGGTTCCTCAGCACATTTTGGTCCAGTCTCTGGTCGATGCTAGACACCAAATTCACTAAGTCCACAACCTTCCATCCTCAAACTAATGGCCAGACAAAGGTCGTCAACAAGATGATTGTACACATTTTGTGCATGTACAACTCAAAGCATCCACGCACATGGGACGAGAGCCTCCCCTATTTTCAGCACAGCTACAACTGGGCTCTACACAACTCGACTGGCCACAGCCCTTTTCAGGTGGGCTTGGGATTCCAGCCACTATGTCCCATCGATGTGGCCCTGCTAGTTGCAGCTACTCACGCAGATTCGGCTCATGTCCAGTCCGAAACAGATAAGACAAACAACTTCATTGAGCACATCCAACATATTCACCAGCAGGTCCATGACATTCTGGAGAAATCAAATGCCAAGTACAAGCAACGACATGATCAACATCGGGTGCCACACAAGTTTCAGGTGGGCGACAAATTTTGGTTGCATTTGCAAAAGGAATGCCTTACCGGAGCCTATCGGAAACTCAGACCACTCCGATATGGTCCTTACACCATTACCAAGGCTGTGGGAGGCAATTCATTTGAGCTTAGCATTCCCCCATTCTTTGGCCTACACCCAGTGTTCAATGTGGACCGCCTTCAGCCATACTTTCCACCATTACTAGACACATCCGACATTGCAGAACAATTCACACCCACGAAGTTAAATCCAGATTGCATGGAACAAGCTGCAACTGATCGGATCATGGACACACAGATCAAGCACACTCGCCAGCAAAATATCCAACTATATCGAGTTGTCAAAGCAGGCCAACTCCTTCACCAGGGCAAGTGGCTCATCAAGGACCAAGTTCAGCAGAAGTTCCCTCATCTCATGGAGGAACTCAACGCAATGGGGACCATTGCTTCCTAAGGGGGGAGGAATGATCCAGGTGGATATTGGTGGCCACCCGCTAATTCCACTTAGATCCCCACCAGTGCTTCTTTCAGTTTTTCAGTTTCTTTAATTATAGCATAGTTTACTATTTTTAGCAGTATTTTGGGTCCTAGACTTTCGACGCCGTTTTGAGGCCCTAAACAACGTTTTTGGGGAAATCTACCGCCAATGATCTCATGCTTAAAATCATATTTTTTGTCGTAGTTCTTAGAGAGATCTTTCCAACGGGCTATCGTGCGCGTCAAACGAAGATAATATGACCAATTCACGACCCCGGGAAGTTGGTTGTCCAACTCACCCCAACGAGGTCCACAAACTCTTGGTGTTACATCTCCTCGGGTTAGGGTTTTGGTTGTTTAGGGTTTTATCTTATTGTTAAATAATAAAAAGGCCCTTGAGCCTCATTGTAAGACGGTTCAGAGGCATGTAGTTGCCACATCTCTTCTCAGAGATAAGCTACCATCGCCCTAGCTGGTCTATTCCCATTCTTGTTTATAAGCATATTTCAGTGTTTTACATTAATGAAATGAGGTATTAATTCCACTGCATCTATACGTTTATGGTTATATCTATAATTTGTTGTGTTCCTGTTTAAATCCGGATCAAGGGATGAGAACATGATGACAATTTTCAAAAGAATGGAGTGTCACGGTGTCCACTTAGTCCTAATCCTATGGACTATAAGAGTAGTAGTGATGAAGAGCATGATGAAAATTTTCAAAAGAATGGAGTGTCATGGTGTCCTCTTAGTCCTAATCCTATGGACTATGAGAGAAGTAGTGATGAAGGACAGGATGAAGCACTTAGTCCTAATCCTAATGACTATAAAGGTAGCAATGACAAAGGACATGATGTAGCATTTTCAATAAGTAAACAGTCACATTTTTTACGTAGTCCTAATTCTATGGACTATGAGAGCAGCACTGACAGTGCACATGAGGAAGAATATCCAATAAACATAGAGTCAAATTTTCCATTTAGTCCCAATTCTAAGGACTATGACAGTAGCAATGAAGAAGGGGAAGATGAAGAATATCCTCCAAGTCAGTATTTGAAAAGCACAACTAATCATAGTGTGGATACCATTCCTTTTAATGATGATCCAATGGAGATGTTGCCAAGAAATATTGTATCGAGGAGTAGGAGCAGACATTTTCGTATCAATGCAAGATGTTCTAGATATACAAGGGGTAGAGCATAATATCTAACGAGAAGAAGCTCTATTAGCGCTCTCATTTCAAGTGAATGTTGTCAAAAAGATTATTTGAAACATATGGATTTCAAATTTGCATTAGAGAAAATGAAGATATATTTGTCAATGAATAAAAGCATGCAAAATTCATATTCAGTTGGGTGCATGCAATCAACATTGTTATATTATGATTATCATATTGGGTTTTTATTTATCTGTAGAAAGGCTTTCAAAATGTTTCATTCGATGGAGAATTTTTGTCTCTTGAGAATTCAAAAAAAATTGGAAAATGATCCCACATTTTATTCAAAAGTACATCATAAACAACAGTTTGGTCCATTATCAAATACTGCAATGTCATGGATGAAAGATTTCTTTCCAAAGCATGGAGAGTGTATGCCAAATAGAGAGACAATACATATTCTAGATAATTTTTCAAGACGAGAAATTTACAACTTATACAAAGAATATGTAGAAGGTGCTGAGGGACATGGTCGATTTATTACATATCAATATTTTGTGAAGGTATAGAAGAAAGAATTCAACAATGTTTGTATTCCTAAGAAGACAATGATGGGGATTGCAGTACATGTGCTTCTCTTAAATAAAAAAGGGACAAATGTGAAGGGTCAGAAAGAGGTAAGCATTCATAACTTTAACTTTTAAAATTGTATAGTCATCAACTATGAAAACATATTTCTTAATGACTTTCTTTTATGTTTTGTATATTCAATCATCAAAGAACTTCAGGAGCATCGCGAACAACAAACAAGTGAAAGGAAAAAGTTGTACAAGCATCGAAAGAAGTGTTATGATAATCTAAATAAATATTTGGGTTTGATAATTTATGGTATGGGCCAAAAGAAAACACTTTTACCACATTTTGTTCGCACACCCCAAAATTTACAGGAGGAAAATTTTATTCAATATCACTTGGTCAGTTTTATGGTATTCAATGGGAAAATGTTGCCAAGGGTGTACTTCACAGCTCCAAATATTCATAATGATGCAAATCTGACAATAACAATAATTCATGATGTGCTTTCTCATTGGTCTGGTAATCTTCCTGAAGTTTTGTATCTACAATTGGACAACACTTGCCGTAAAAACAAAAATCAGGTTGTTTTTGGATATCTAAACATTCTTGTTGAATTGAGAATTTTTCAAAAGGTAAAAGTTGGTTTCCTTCTTGTTGGGCACACTCATGACCATATTGATCAGTTGTTTAGTCGTTTTTCAGTCACATTGAGGAGGAAGGAAGTTGGAAGCTTACCGTCATTAATTGAATGTATTAAGAAATCATACATGCCAGAACCTACTTTTGATGGGTTGGAAGAAATTGTTGACATGCAAAGGTTTATTCTGAGATTGCATGGTGAAGAGAAATGCATTGAACAACTTAATGGCATTAGCTTCCAATATCAATTTCGTATCAAAAAAATTGATGGGAAACCACTAATATAGGGCAAGAAGTATTCAATTATTGCAGAATGGGCCCCGTCATCAAGTTTGGAATTTTTGAAGTTCATTCCAGATCATCCAATATTTGCATCAAAAATATTGTTATTACAATCAGTTGGTGAAGTTCATAATGCACACAAACGGAATAGAGATATAAATTATTCTGATTGCCTAAAAGAAATTAAAAAATGTATTAGATATACATATGAGTACTTTGATATTGCTGATCCAGTTTGGTGGGAGTCATTTTTCAATAATCAAAGTGATATCATTTCAACAACAACAAATGAAGATATACCTATGAAAAATCCATTTATTTGGTCACAAAATGTATCAAATGAACATGAAGAAATAAACATTGTTGAACAACAACAATGTCAAGGTATTATTAATTTTTCACAGGTAGAAGAAAGAGAGATGTATATTGGTTCCAGAAGATCTCGTGCACAACGTGAAGCCATAGAAGACCTTTACAGGGGTTCAGTACAGGATATTGATGCAAGAGCATCGAGACCCTCTTCAGTTGTAAATATGGAATAAAAAAGGGGGGTGTGATTATTTTGAATATTTTGTTATTTTTAATAAAATAGGGAGTGTTTTTAGGCATAAAAGCAATAGATGGGGATAAGGAAGGCTTTTCTATTTTAGAACAGGGAAAAAGATGGGAAAAAGCCTCAAGATGCTTTTTAACCTGTGTATGCATTGCATGTAGACACTTAGAGATTTTAGTTGAGTGATTCTAGATCATGCTTAGTTTTATAAATTAGGAATTCTCAAAGACATTGAGGATCAGAGAGATCAGAGAGAGAGAGGGAGTGTGAGAGGTTTCTGGTTGGAAGCCTTCGGGCAGTTGTAAAGGGCCATGAAGTCTACTTATCTGGCCAACACAACTTGTAAATAAGTTGGTTTGTTTAAATGATATATATGCATATGGTTTATTAGTAGCGTGTATGCCTATATGCAACTGATATATAATTATTGGCGGCACTGATGTATAATTATTGGGTTTAGTCATGGATCCGAACGCTTCAATAAAGATTGTAATTAACTGTAGTAGAAGCGTTGTGTTTTTTTCTTTTGTATAGACAGCAAACTGAATTTCGTGGAATTCGAATTGATGATGTCGTGGACAGTAAAACATTGATACAAACCCTGTGTATAAATGCGGAGGCGCACCATAAACCGTGGAAAGGCCAGAACTCTGAGATGAAGACGCGACAGAGTAAGTAGTGTGTGTTTGTCTAGAATTTGATTGGATTGAATTGAGTTAACACAAGGGGAATTGCAGCTTGAAGGTCTGATATTTTCCATGCGCGCGGATCAGGTTGAGGAAAATGGAATCCGGCGAACCTGCGTATTAATACGGTGGCGCTAACACCATATCTATTATGTATTGTGTGAAATCGCCCTAACCACTTGACAATTCCCAAAATTCCGCAGATGATAGGTACATATGACTGTTTATTAACTCTGGCTGCGTATCTTCCGGTGCTAGTTAGAGGCAGGGATGACTGTGTATTATTTTATATGGATAGTGCATGACTTGGATTGATTCCTCAACGAATGCACAATCTGTTGATTTATGTGTGTGTGGCTATGCCGGTGCCGGAGATCTGGCAAGAGAGTTCATAAGGTATCGGAACAAGAGCGTTCATACTCTGTTGTAATATTTAATTAAACCCCAATTTGACATGACAACATTGTATGTGAACAATAATACAACAAAATGTAAGCTCTAAAGTTGAATGGAAGTTATGATGATATGTGGTTTCATAACCATTGTTGTTTGTAACAAAGAAGCTCTCAAAAGTAGATGAAATGCCGGATAAAAAAAGATTCTATGTTGAGTTTCCTTCTCATAAGCAGAGATAGACAAGATCTTGGTAATTGCAGGCTTGGTGAGCTGGCATCTGATATTAAGGAGGGTTGCATAATTGCAATGATAGCAGATGGAAATCCCAATGACTATCCATTCTGGGTTGCTAAGGTTATAAAGGCCTTTATAGAAAATGAGGATGTTACAAGTGTTGAAGTACATTGGTATGCCACAAATACACACCCATTCAATGGTGTGTATAAGCCAGAGATGGTAGTTGACAAAAAGAGAAAAAGAAAGGGTACAAATATAAATCGTCGCCGCACAAACATCTTAAAATTGGAAGATGTTGACATACTTGTTTATGACTTCAATTTAACAAAGAGAGGAACTCTTCGCTTCAAGATGAAAGAGATTCTGAAAAGGTTGTTACTAGAAGGAATAGTGTTGAAATGGGAGTCTGCTGAAACCAATCGTAGATCTAAAAGAATTTTGAAACCTGAAATGGTGGGCATGCATGTGGACTCAGATGGGGCACTAGTTGATGAAAGAGAAGAATATGGAACATCTTCGTGAGCATCCGGTCATTCATTTGAAAATGTGAATTCTGATGGTGTGCAAGAAAATATGAGTGATTTTGAATAATTGTCTTAGACAGTTTATATAACTGATGTTTGCATCGTATCTTGAAATAAAAATTTTGATTTCCATATGGTGTTAAATCGGAAGTTACTAGTCATTTTTATGTTGTTGGATTATATGTCTTAATTATGATAATTTTTATTGTTTAGAATATCTACAATGCAACATAAATTAAAGATATAATGTATGTTTCATTCAATATACAAATAATGACATTTTGATTCATTTAGTCATGCAATTTGTTCATAATGTCATGGTTTTTTAATTTATGCCTGGAAAAATTCCAATTTTTTTTGTATCTAGCATGTTATGGTTGAAAACATGTTGAATTTTTACTTAGGAAAGAAAAACGTTATTCTACCAAAAACATTAGTGTGTTTTTTCCTCATAAACCATTGTTTTTTTGCACATAAAAACTCGGTTTTATTAGCGTTTTTTTTTAAATGTTGAAAATTGACCTTAAAAAAAATCATCGTTCCAGTATCAACACTTTTTCGTATTCAAAGTGTTTTTTGCACGAAAATTTCGTTTTCACTGCCATTTTTAAAACATGTTAAAATTGACCCTTAAAATACATCCACTTTCACTCCATTCAACATCCACTTTCTCCCCATTCACACATTTTCTCACCTCTATTCCACCACCATGTCATCACATTAACTTCACTTTAATCATTAAATGGGTTACCATTGTGTTTTCCAAAACATTATTAACTCTTAGTATTTTTAAGAGAATTTGTGGTTAAACTTTATAAAATAATATCCATATACTTATACCTAACAATTAGAATGAGTTTGTTGACATGTGTAGGTACAAAGGAAGCTTCTAAGACACCCTTATGTGGCACTTTATGTTCAAATTCGAATTTGAGGAGATCATGGATCTCATGGAGAAGATCATGAAGGATAGGGTTATGGGTCACCATTGGTTGAGAAATATGTGGATCAAAAGAGGGAATAGTAGATCATCATTATGAGTTTGTTATCTCATCTTGACAAATAGGAGTGTTATCTTCTTTATTTGTAATCTTAATTTTTTAGAATTTAGAAACTTAGTCCTTCATTTGTAATTTTAGATTTTAGGATCATTGTAATGGAGATTTAGAATCTCTTGGAATGTAGAACTTGGAGCTTGTAATTGCAATTTGTAATTGATGATAAATAAAGTGGATTAGATTTTCTTCTACGTTTGACTTCTTTCTAGGTGTGCTTGTGGAGCTATGGAGGGCCCCCATTGCCTCACTTGCATACTTGTTTTGGTTTTTAATTTCATTAGTTTAAAGATCTTGATGCTGGAAATATAAATGAATAGTACTTTGTAAGAGAGCTTTAATATTTCCTGTAATCAATTTGAATTATGTTTAAATGCCTTCATTTCTTAGTTTATTGATTAAGATGGTTAGAAATATTAATGAATAGTCTCCTGTAAGGAAGCTTCAATATTTCTTACGCTTGTCATAATGTCTTTTAATTTTTAGATTTCATTTTGTTAAATGACTAAATGACTAATAGTTGTTATTATATTTTGTTTTTTTGTTTGTTGTTATTGTTTTTTTTTTTTTTTTTTTTTTTTTTTTTTTTTTTTTTTTTTTTTTTTTTTTTTTTTTTTTTTTTTTTTTTTAACGAAGTTGATTGTTGTATTAAATCTGAAAATAGAAGGCAAGAGTTTGAATCCTGCGATATATGACTATCCGGGATGGCTGAGAACCGGAGGAGTTACAGAAAGAAATTTTCTCCTTAGTCCTGGATGTCCTGGCTTTGAGAATTTATGAACTGAGATATACTCTGAAAAATTGGAACAATAGAAATTACATTTGCATAACATTTCTAAAATATGATGGCTTAGACTGGAAAATAGGCCGAGTTGAGTCCGTGATCCTACACCAAGCAGACACAAGAGGGCTCGATTCCATCGCTGATGATTCCACTGTTGAAATAGTCAGTGTTGTAGATGGAGTGAAACTATACCATATTCCATCACTGATGATGATCTGAGGGCAGTTCCTGTTGATAGCGTTGTCCGGAGTGATGTTGAGTGAGCTATTTTGGTTCATGGCAATGGCTGCAAAGAGTCCTCAGCGTTGGAAAATAGACTTCCCATTGCTCTGTCACAAGCGTTGTTGGCATGCCTGTCTGCTTGCTTGTTGAAGGAGCGGAGAATGTGATGAAACTGCAAATTTCCCATTGCCTGATGCAGGAGTTGGCAGCGCTGGATGATCTGATATAAGAGAGCATTCGAAGAGCTTTTCATCTGAGCCATTAGACTGATTACTATCGAAGAGTCTCCAAAAGCTTTAGCTGATCTAATTCCTAGTCTGATGAATTGTTTTAGCCCTTGGTACAGGGCCAACGCTTCTGCCTTGTTGTTGGAGATCTTCCCTAAACCCCATTCAAAATAGATAACACATTACCCATTGGCATTGGAGATCCAGCCCCCTACTCCAGCAATGCCTGGGTTTGACTTGGATGCCCCATCGAAGAAAAGGCAGAAAATATTACAATTTTGTAGCCAAGTTGCAAATTCCTCCTCTTTATACCTTATCTTCCAACTGTGGGTTTCTTGATTGTGCTGATCTTTCTTAATACTGCCATTTTGAGTGCGACGGTTTTTTTCCAGCATATAGCTGATAAAACTCCTTTCTTCCACACTGTACAGAGTTGCATCAATGCTGCCATAAGTTTTAACAACAATCGTTTCAAGTGCTAGAATCTTGGCCTTGCTGCAAGCAAATCTTGGAGTCGCATTCTTATCCTTGAAGATTTTTCGATTTCTAATGTGCCAGATACTCCATAGCATGGTGTATGGAAGAGTGTTCCAGACCCTCTGCGCTAAGTTGCTCTTCTTATTTTTCCAAGGGCATTTCTTTTTCCATTGATGAATCGCGTCTCCTATGGAATGTTGGGAAATGCCAGGGAGGTTGACAGTGGGATAAAGTTCTTTCCAGCAGTCTATCGCAAAGGAACAGTCCACAAAGAGGTGTTTAATGGTTTCTTCCGCAGCGTAGCATTTGGGGCAGCGTGATGGTCCGTTGACCCCTCTCTTTTGTAAGTTCTCTGCTGTCAGAATTTTTCCTTTCAGCAAGGTCCAAACAAAGAACTTAATTTTTGGAAGAGCCTCTGACATCCACACCATTTTCCAGTGGTTCCATATTGGCATGGGAAAGGTGTTGTGGTAAATGTACTGGTGGGATGCTTTCACAGTGCAGTCTGAGCCAGAAGGGTCCCATCGAAAGCCATCCAACTCGTTCTTTTTGACGGGAGCTTTGCTGTGGAGGAGAGACTGCAGAATCGAAAGACTAGGTTTGAGAGCAATGGGAACATCAGGAAAGACCAACTGAGCCATAGATGGGATAGAGGATCCCAGCTGGAAATTTGATTCAGGTAATGGATACCTTTGCTGTTGAGATAGGAGAGAATAAGAATGGTTTCGTCATGACTGATTATAGGTTGTTGTCCCAAGATTTTATCAGCTCCAATCTTAATGTTGGTTCCTCCTTTAGGCACTTTGGAAGTATTCTGGGCAATGAAGGGAATGGATTTTTTACATATGCGCCAGATTTTTGAGGAATCTCTGTTGGGTATAACAGAGTCTAGCAGGTGTTGTCTTGGGCAGTTCAAATATTTGGTTTCCATAACCCTTTTCCACCAGGAAGAAGATCCAGTGATGAGCCTCCAAACGATCTTCCCTCCGAAGGCAAGATTAAGAAATTTGAGGGATCTAACTCCGAGACCTCCTATGTCCTGGGTTTGGATGACTTATTTCCAACTGACTAGATTGAATTTCTTTTTATCGGTTTTCCCTCCTTGCCAAAGGAAGTGGTGAAGGATTACATCCATTTTGTTATGAAAGGAAGCTGGGGCTTGATATAAGGAAAATCGATAAAGGGGGAGAGAGGTAATACCATATTTAAGGAGGATGAGCCAGCCTGCTGGGTTGAGCCAGGCTGAGCCCCGCTGCTACACTTTCCACTTCACTTTGTCGATAATGATGTCCCACGTTCCTGCCTTCAGAGCTCCTAGGCTTACATGCATACCCAAATATGAGAAATGCGTCCACTGAAGGTTGCAAGGGACTCCAAAAATATTTGCGATATTGTGGATGCCCTGATTTGTTGCATTCCATCCATATATACAGCTTTTTAATTGATTAACCAAACCTCCTGAGTACCCCATAAATTTGTCAAGAAGGATCTTGAATCTCCTTGCTATAGTGGTGGAGGCTCCTCCAATTAACAAGGTATCATCTGCGAACTAAGAGTGATTGATATTCTTGACTCCATTTCCGTATTTGATTCCAGTGATGAGGCCCACTCTTCTATTGTAGTCCAGAGCTTGGCTAAAGGATTCAGCCAAAAGGATGAATAAATACGGGGAAAGGGGGCAACCCTGTCTGAGACCCCGGGAGGATTGAAAGGCTTTTCCCGGTCTGCCATTTACCAAGGGGGAGATCCAAGGCCCAGAAATGCAGGAAGTAATGAGACTAATGAAAGGCAGCTCAAATCCCATCTTTTTTAAAACAGCAATAAGGAAAGAATGCCTAACTCCGTCAAAGGCGTTAGCAAGGTCGAGTTTAAGGATAAACCCTTTCTCCTTCCTAGATAGGCTCGAGTGAATGGCTTCTTGGACTAAGAGAATGAGTCAGTAATTTGTCTGCTGGCCAAGAACCCTCCTTGATTGTCCGAGATCAGAGAGGGGAGGAGGGGCTTGAGGTGAGAGGCAAGGATTTTTGACAAAATTTTATAGGAGGAGTTTCAGAGGGAAATGGGTGTAAACTGAGAAAAGGAAGTGGGCCTGTTTTCTTTAGGGATGAGAGCCAGAAAAGTGGCGTTCGTGTATCCTCCTATTTTGCCTTTTCTCTGGATCCATCTGATCATCTCTGTCAAGTCCTTTTTGATTAAAGCCCAAAAAGCCTTGTAAAAACAAATGGGGAATCCATCAGGCCCAGGAGCCTTATCAGGGTTCATAGACCAGATCGCTCTTCATATTTCTTCCTCTTCAATTTCCTTTGTCAGGCTATCGTTCATTTCTCTAGTGATTTCCTTGGGCAAGTACTAAAGAAGGTCACCATAATCCTCTTCTCCTTTGGTTTCCGTTAGAAGCTCTTTGTAATAATCAGTGGTAGCTCTTTTGATGGCTTCTTGGGTATTTTGCTGGATACCTTCACTGTCCAAAATTGAGCTGACATTGTTCCTAAGTTTTCTTGATGTGGCCTGTTTGTGAAAAAAGGCAGTGTTTTTGTCACCGCCTTGAAGCCAGAGCTGCCTTGACTTTAGTCTCCATTTTAGCTCTTCTTCTCTATTTATGTGACTCAATTGTGCATAGAGTAATCCTTCTTGCTCCTTATTTTGTTGAGAGAGGTCCTGTACCTCTATTGTTCTTTCAATGCATTCAAGTTCATTCTTAATTTTCTTTTTGGTCTCTTCAGGTTCTTTGTAGTTGGTTCTAGCCCATTCTTTGATGACCTGTTTGCTTCTTCGCAGTTTAGATTCCCATATGAAACCTGGTGAGCCTTCGACGTGCTGGTTCCAGGATCCTTGTACAATTTCTCTGACCGCCGAATCCCAATTCCAAAGAGGACTGTATCTAAACGGGATTGGCCCGAGAGGACAGTGAGCTTCCAGCGTAAGTGTGATGGGATAATGATCAGAGGCTGAGGTGGATAAAATGCTAGCGTACCCCACAGAAAAGGAGGAGAGAAACGATACATTAATTAAGAATTTTTCCAGCCTTTCCATTATATTGTCGTTGCCAAGCTTGCGGTTGCTCCAGGTGTAACTATGATTTTTTGGTACAACGTCCACCAGTTCATGATCTCGGATAATTGCTTCCAAACGACCTCTGGAAGGGTCAGGCGAAAAGCAGCCTCCCCTTTTCACAGCTTACATGCCAAATTCGACTGTCTTGAGCTTTTTTATCTTGAAATGTCCTTCTCATCTGCCTTGATGTTCCCAATGGCTCTGAATGCAATTTCATCTAGCCACTCAATGCGTGGAATCTGCCCACATTCATACTTGTTGACTAGCTTCTCCAAGCGCTCAATTTCTCCACGCCATTCCTTTGTACCACAGAGTCTCTTTGTTTGTGGCTACATCAATGAAGCTTCGTATTAGAAGGGAGGCCACAAACATGACAGACAATTTTGTAAAAGCCAAAATAGCAGTGAGGCTAGATAGTTTCCAGAAGGACCATAATATAGTGAATACAAGAGAGCATTGCCTTGACTGCAACTTCGATTGGAGCAGAGCAGAACTGTTTTCAGCTCTATCCTGAGGTCTAAGCATAGGTATATCCTGAACATTAATGGCACACCTCTGCCCAGTGGCCAACAGATAATTCAACTAGGAAAAAGTCAACCTGTTTATAAATCCTGAACTAGCATAACTTGTGAGGGTTCCAGAGTTCTATTTTTTGGGGGAAAAGTGTTTTATCAGTTAACAGATTTTCAGGAATTAGATCAGAATTTTCTACCACTTCTCCCAGAGTTGTGCGCAACTATCTCACCAAGGTGTGTTTGTTTTAAAATGATTACAGGCACTACGAAATCACCAGAAACATGTTGCGTTGCGAAACTGCTAAAAAGGATTTATGTGCCTTTGGCAAACAATTGAACTGATGTGAACAATTTAGCACTTTTTCTTGAGTGATAACACAACCCTTCCAAGGGGGGATTCGGAGGATCCATGGCTGGGCCGAGGCCCAGACGGCTGATGGCAGTCGCAATCAGTGAGCGCGCGCGAGAGCCACAACGTCAACGCAGTTTTTTACCCACCAACTATCTTAAATGACTAATAGTTGTTTTAATATTAATAGTAATATGAATAATAATATTAATTCATTTAACAATAATAATAATAATTTATTTAACATTTATAATGATAA
>APFE031274826.1:0-10352 GCA_000404065.3 Pinus taeda | reverse complement strand
ATACGGAAACTGGGCATATACGGAAGATGTGCGCATATACGGAAGATGTGGGCATATACGGAAACTGGGCATGTACGAAAGATGTAGGCATATACGGAAACTGGGCATATACGGAAGATGTGCGCATATACAGAAGATGTAGGCATATACGGAAGATGTGCGCATATGCCCAAACTGGGCATATATGGAAGATGTGCGCATATACGGAAGATGTGCATATATACGGAAACTGGGCATGTATGGAAGATGTAGGCATATACGGAAACTGGGCATATACGGAAGATGTGCGCATATACGGAAACTAGGCATATACGGAAGATGTGCGCATATACGGAAGATGTAGGCATATACGGAAACTGGGCATATACGGAAGATGTGCGCATATACGTAAACTGGGCATATACAGAAGATGTGCGCATATGCGGAAACTGGGCATATACGGAAGATGTGCGCATATACGGAAGATGTGGGCATATACGGAAACTGGGCATATACGGAAGATGTGCGCATATACGAAAGATGTGGGCATATACAAAAAATGGGCATATACGGAAGATGTGCGCATATACGGAAGATGTGCGCATATGCGGAAACTGGGCATATACTGAAGATGTGCGGATATGCGGAAACTGGGCATATACGAAAGATGTGCACATATACGGAAGATGTGGGCATATACGGAAATTGGGCATATACGGATGATGTGCGCATATACGGAAGATGTGCGCATATACGGAAACTGGGCATATACGGAAGTTGTGCGCATATACGGAAGATGTGGGCATATATGGAAACTGGGCATATACGGAAGATGTGCGCATATACGGAAGATGTGGGCATATACGGAAATTGGGCATATACAGAAGATGTGGACATATACGGAAACTGGGCATATACGTAAGATGTGTGCATATACGGAAACTGGGCATATACGGAAGATGTGCGCATATACGGAAGATGTGGGCATATACGGAAACTGGGCATATACGGAAACTGAGCATATACGGAAGATGTGCGCATATATGGAAAGTGGGCATATATGGAAGATGTGCGCATATGTCCAAACTGGGCATATACGGAAGATGTGCGCATATACGAAAGATATGGGCATATACGGAAGATGTGCGCATATACGGAAGATGTGGGCATATACGGAAACTGGGCATATACGGAAGATGTGCACATATACGAAAGATGTGGGCATATACGGAAACTGGGCATATACGGAAGATGTGGGCATATACGGAAACTGGGCATATACGGAAGATGTGCGCATATACGGAAGATGTGGGCGTATACGGAAACTGGGCATATACGGAAGATGTGTGCATATATGGAAACTGGGCATATACGGAAGATGTGCGCATATACGGAAGATGTGGGCATATACGGAAACTGGGCATATACGGAAGATGTGTGCATATACGGAAACTGGGCATATACGGAAGATGTGTGCATATACGGAAATTGGGCATATACGGAAATTGGGTATATACGGAAATTGGGCATATACGGATGTGGGCATATATGGAAATTGGGTATATACGGAAGTATCAACTACTGTAATTTTTCTCATATTTCACTTCTATCTGTTGAATGATGTCTAGTATTTGTCTATTTTGGAAAAGAGAGTGGCTATTGAGAGATGTTTTCATTGATAGGAGAGGGTTGAAAATGACCTGCATAGGGATCATAGAAGCGTTTAAATATGGAAATAATTGTGCTTTTTCCAAATCCGTTATGACCAATATGTGTTATTGTCTTGCCAGCATGAATAGAAAGGTAAAAATATTGAAAGACAATTGTTTTCGAGATGGATATCTAAACCAAATATTCTGTAGTTCAATGTGCCCCTCTACTTGTAATAAAGTCTCGCTTTCAGGAAGATTGTGATTTATATCTTGATTTTGTTCTATCATGATTAGAATGCTATATGCAGTTGTGATTAACTAAGTGCAAGTGTAATCACATCACACAAAATGCAATACGTTTTTTCATTTTTTCCTTTTAATTAAAATTAAATAGCAAACTATAGGATTGTAATGTTGAATTTACATGTTATACACATTTTTTTTGTAAGCATTTCAAGATGGTGTACAATTACACTGTCTAGATTTGTCCCCATTGTCCCCATCCTAGGATGAGATGATTTCCTTATCTCATACTGTCACAGTTTGGGCCTTGAAGTTGAAATAGGCAAACAAAGCATGGGTTTTTAGCAAATCAATAATGAAATGACACATTATACATGGTATCCAGGGTTTGTTAACAAATCAATAATGAAAAGACATGTTACCCATTATTTGTAGATGGATAGGTGGTCTCATTTAGATTGAGGTCTTATCTAAGGATCTATCCATATGTATGAAGTGTTTGAATCAATTCATCAATCTTGTCTCCATGAATCTATAAATTGTGCTCTCTTAATATTTCCCAAAAATAGATCTTGAATGGTCCACCCATCTGGAAATTTTGCTTTCTTAATATTTCCCAAAAATAGATCTTGAATGGTCCACCCATCTGGAAATTGTGCTCTCTTACTATTTCCCAAAAATAGATCTCGAATGGTCCACCCATCTGGAAATTGTGCTCTCTTGATATTTCCCATAGAGATGGTCCACTCATCTACAAATGGTAATTTGGAATGGAAAATTGTTTATTTGCCATTGGTGATAAGGTTTTATCTTCCAATATTACTTAATATAATGATAATTTCAAAATCTAATATGAAAATTATTAAATTTGGTTCAAATGATAATTTTAATGAAATACTAACCAATTATTTAATTTTTTTAATATGTAATATGGGATATGATTCATGTTAGAAATTGTTTCAGATAAATTTGATAACTTTGTAATGTAAAAGGGTAAAGAATGGAGATGTAGAATGTAGAAGATATTTCTAATGATAAAATGGTAATTATATGTTTTATTTTTCAAAATTTTGTTTGCATTGATTTTTTTTATTTTTATTTTTATATATTGATCTTTTATATATCACGATTCTTCAAATTTATGCCTAACTAAGTTTCCTTTGCAACATCTAGTGCAATTGCTAGTTATAATTAAATTTTCATTTTTCAAAGGTTACACAACTTTATATGGGAAAATGCAATATCCATAACATTTCTTATTGGAATATTCACAAAAATGAATATTTGACTCAAGCAATGAAGACATTAGAAATTGCATTTTTCATTAAATAAACATGATATAATTTTAATATATTGAGAAAAAGTTTTTAAATTTTATTTCTAAAAATTATTGAAATATTCATAAAAATGAATATTTAATTTAAGCAATAAATACATTAGAAACTACATTTTTTTAAAATAAATATGATATAACTATGATACAGTGAAATGAAATAATCACATGTCATTCAACATTTCATTAATATTTTCCGAAATTTTTAAAACTTTTTATTAATAAGATTCATTATTAATATTAAATAGTTCTCTTTACCTCCCATCATCTTCAGGACCAAAAAAGACTTATGTAATATTAATAATAATACTTATTATTAAAAAGCTTTTTAGTAATTCCAAAAAGATTAATGAAATACTAAGTGATACTTATTATTCAATTATATTTTTATAAATGGAATTATAAAATTTTCTAGATACATTATAGTTATCATATTTAGCTCCGGGAACGGGGTATTTTAATCTCTTTACTCTTAAAGTCAAATATGTCTTTACTGTTAAAGTCAAATATTTGTTTTTGTTTTTGTTAGTATTTTAATGAGAAATGTTTTAGATTTCTCATTTTAACTTATAATGTTATATATAAAGAAAAAAACAAATCTTATTTTCAAAATTTCAAATAAATAAGAGAATATTGTTTAGATAATCTTCGGCAAAATCACATAACCAATCTTTTGTCGACGCGTTTCGAACCAACTAGTGTGGTTCATCATCGGGACAAGTTGAAGAACCAATCCGGTTTAGCTGATTAAATAGAGTGTGCAGAGACTCCAACGGTTATCATGCCAACGGCTAATTTGACCTAATGATCCTAGTCAAACCATTAATTTAATTATTAACATTCCTATAAATAGCTAAAATAGGTAAATTTGTTAATTATATTTAAGATTAAAATCATTTAATAATATGAGTATTGAATAATCTAATATCCATGTTTATTATTTAAATATAATGGTCATATATTTTTTTTAAATAATGTATAATTATTATTATTCTAATATTATTAAAGTATAAATAAATGTTACTCTTATAATTTAGTTATCTTAGGTAAAAATATACCATTTTATTATTTACTATTTAAATATAATGGTCCATTCGAAAAATGTTAATAAATCCATATTTATTTAATAATTCATAATTCAAATACTATTAAAAACAAACAAATAGAATTCTTAATAAAATAATATTATTATTAGAATAAAGTAATGTTCATGTTTATTAATACTAGAATAACTAATAAATCCATATTTATTTAATAATTCATAATTCCAATACTATTAAAAATAAACCAATAGAATTCTTAATAAAATATTATTATTATTAGAATAAAGTAATGTTCATGTTTATTAATACTATTGTATTTGTTTTATTAATTGTATTGTTTTCAATGGTTGGTTTAATTAATTGTTTTCAATTGTTTAATGGTTGGTTTAATTGATATTTGTTTTCAATACATTTGTAATTCACTATAATACTTTATTATTTTAATTCTAAAACGTTATCTAATTAAACATTAGTTAGAAAATCAAAAGAGGGATTCATTTGGAATAATGGGGAAGTCTATAATACATATTTTCCAACCATTGAAAAGCTCAAATAATTATTTTGAAGGATGGTTTAATTGATATTACAAGGTTAGTTGAAGCACTTAACTTATAAACTTGATAATTTGTAACTAATAAAAACAAAATCCGTTACAACTATTCATCAAAAAGTAATGTAACATTGATAGAATATAACATCGCATCCTCATAAGGATTTAAAATTCAATGGAGATGTTGTCATAAACACAAATATAAATTTATGTATTTTTTATTCAAAATAGGTCCAACTATACATGTTTCCTTTTTACAAAATAGAACTTCATTTCCAACATAAATAATGGAATCTCATGCCCATCAATGACATAATGGATCCACAACATCATGATCGATCTACCGTATGGGTCTCTAAGTCACCCTCGTCCCATGAGGCACTCCTAGGTGGATTTCCAAATTGATGTCTCTGCAAAAAATTACAATAATCAATTAGTTGTAAAAATTGAAAGGCATATAATCAATTTCATTAATTCATGTTGATATTTTGATCAAATACTCATTCTCACCGTGAGGATTTGAGGCAATGGAGAAGACAACCCTTCCTGGGTAGATGGCGGAGCACTTGGTGATGGATATAGGCATGGTTCAGGGGCGCTGGATAAAGGCATGGTGGATGTGAAATAGGGAAAAGGTAGTGGGTGCAGGCGATGATACACCCCCACCGGTTGTACAATAGTGGGAAGCACTGTAGGCCGGGGGATTAACCTAGGGGGGCAAATTGGAATGTTAAGGGTGGACGATTGAAAAAATGAGAATGGTGGATGATTGAAGGGTAGGGGTGAGCATTGGGAAGGTATTACAGAGGTGGTTATAGGCATGGAAGAATTTGTGGAGGAAAGAGGTGGTGGGTGTGGGCGATGATACATCTTAATTGGTTCAACAATAGGGGGGAGCACCCTTGGGGAGGATATTGGGGTGTTAATCGCTGAAGCAGTGTTCCCAGTGCTAGATCTTTTTTCGGTAGCATGTTCATCGAATAAACGAATTCGACAACTTGGAATGTTGTGCGATGTGGGTCCCTCAGCTGTAACAATAAAAATAGTTCGTATAGTCATGCAAATGTGTTGAACATGATAATATATTGCATTTAACGTAAAACAATGCATAGCATGACATTTCCATACCAATATTGGGTATAATAGAATCTTGAATTATCTCAGGCGTGTGGTCCATATTTCCTTGTTTTTGAGAAGATGACTCCAATTGTTCATCCATTCTTTTTTTCCTTGCATGAACTCGTCCAACCCTTTCAAATTGTAGTATATCTGTCCCTGACTTTGACTTGCGACCACATCGCCTCTTTTTATTTACTGGACTCAGGAAACTATGTTTTCTCTTGGTAGTGATCTTGGATGGAGTTATAGTATTGAAAAACATTTTGTTGTATTCTTGACAAGCTTTGTCTACCAAGTTGTTCAATGCATATGCCTGTTCCAAATTTGTAGGTATTATGGATCTCAATTTCTTAAGAGTTGATGATTTAACACGTTTCATCTCATCATGTTCCGAGAATGCACTATCTTGTCGTACATTGGTCGATTCAACATTGTATGAGAAATTCTCTAAATTATCAATGCTTGTTTCATTATGATAATTCAGATTGGGAGGAGAATCAAAGCATGGAAAAAGCTCTGTTTGGATTTCTGGGACCAATATAGGTGTTTCATTCAAATCAAATAAAATTCTAGGCCTTTCTGTCGTGGGATCAGTGACACCAGGTGCTACATTTTCACCCAAAATAGTGTTACTGACTAACATCTCAACTTTCAATACATGTTTATAGATATTTCCATTTAGGGCCCAATTGCAATTGCAGAAGTGTAGATTAGAACCCTTATATATGACATTGTACCAAATGTCACGAGTATCCTTATTTTGGCTACGAACCCAGTAGTCATTACTCTTTTCATCATGCACACAATCTTCATTTGGGATTTTCTTAGCTCTACACTTGGATGAATTCAGTTGTTCCTGTATTTTTCTAGGTCGTACAAAACCAGCTTCTTTTAAACGGTGCATATGATTGTAAAATAATACAACCTTTGTCAACAAAACATAGATTAACCAATCAACCCTTCTGTGGCATGCATTGTTCTTCTCACATAGGTACCTTTCCTTGATATATCGATGGTAAGATTCAATGGCGTTGTTTGTATCTTGATTTGAATGTGGAAAATTTCTGTATGCTTTTGCCCACATATCTGTAGAAAGAAATTTATTAGTTATATATTAATAA
Organism: Pinus taeda; assembly: GCA_000404065.3. NCBI lineage: Eukaryota > Viridiplantae > Streptophyta > Pinopsida > Pinales > Pinaceae > Pinus > Pinus taeda. Next base: position 3,312 of record APFE031274826.1, on the reverse strand, counting down.
GTATACATATGACATGAAAAATAGAGTCATTATAACCACCAATAAGAAGCTTACATATTTTTTTGTTGGACAGCCAAGTATTTCTAAAATATTCCAAAAAAAAATTTGTTCACTGAATTCTTCAAATAAGCTTTCAACTTTCTTTCGCACAGATTCATCATCTTTACACATGTGCATGGTTTCACCTAATCCACGAAAAATGCGTATTTGGTTTTCCCTCCCTTTGACCTTGTTTCCAACATTTTTCAACCATGCACGACGAACATGCCACACACATAATAATACTTTGCACTTGATCGTAGACCTGCAATAACATAATTTTTAGTGAGATTATACATTAACAATATTTTTTATGCGTCTTGTAAAAATAATAAACACATCACCTCAATGCTTCAATTTCAGCAGTAGCATCATCCGTGATGAAGGTAAGAACATGCCAATCTGGTCGCTCTTTGTTTCCAATTGCAAGTAAGGCCAACATCCATTTAGAAAGATCAGCTATAGTGTTGTGTGATGATATCACCCAAGCTATTGGAACCCCATTGTGATGTTCGTCGAAAACCATTAAGGTGTAAAGTTGATACTGCATTACAAAAAATATGCATAATTACATTTATATAAGATACATGCATTAATATGAGGTTAAATAAATGAATCGGTTTTAGGATAAATATGTACTCACCCCGTACTTATTTGTACTAAAGGTTGAATCTATTGAGATAATATTATTGTGAGAGTATTTCAGCATCATTGAACACATCCACTTTGTTTGTATGCCTATGATAAAAGGGATATTTTCAACAAGATCTTGTTTTTGGTAGAAGAAAAAACTCTCTGGGTTTTCCTTGTACCAGCACTCCACACTCTTTGGATCACTTTGATCTTTAACATACTCTAGCCTTATGATATCATTGTAAATGTTACTTATATCTTTTTTTGTCATGTAGGTATCTCGAAGTATCCCTGTGTATAACTCACCGGATCCATCCTTCACATCAAAGATGAACTTGTCCCATATCATTGTAGCATTAAAACCTCTTTTAACGAAATGTTGGACTGTAGATCGCATATGCCAACTTAAATGTGGTGCATAATTGAATCTCATGGACCTTCCGATTGCATCTGTCCCATGACAAATAACATTGGATTCATCAATATGTCTACATGCAGTATATATTATTACAGCATCATCTGGTCTCATCACAAGTCATCGCACAAAGAAGTGACATTCGCAACCAACTTTAATACTTTCATGTCGATTGCGGGTTGTCTTTGGATCTGATGATGCACTCCTAATTCTCCTTGTCGACTGTGGACCATATGAACACCAATAACTGTACGTAAAAAAATTACTGCAAATTAGATATAATATTTATGCATATTGAAAAAATTACACATATCTTGAAAAAGCATATAGAGACTCACATAATGTACTCCAAGAATGTTGAGTAATTGGTGACTTTGATATCCTCTATTTTTTTACTTCGGTGATTCTTAGGAAGAAATTGGGTGGGTGCACTTTCATTTGATTCCTCTCCACTTATGAAATCATCAAGTCGACAATATGGAATAACTGCAACTTGGTCCCCCTCAATCTCTGTCCATGTTAAGTCTTCTGCTAAAAATTGTATCATATCTTCCGGGTCTTCAACTTCCAACTCGTTAATCCTCCCCCACTTATTCATTCTTAAAATACCTATACAAATTGCATTGAAAATAATTTAGCTTGAGTAAATAATATGGTCTTGATCAATGCATAGCGTACTAAGCATGGAAGTCTCATTTTTTAGTAAATATTTTATACTTTTCATGTAAACCACTTTGGGATTAAGTAATATTCAGGGGATCTTAGATGACATTGTACGATAACTAAGATCATAAGAAATTGGGTCATTAATAAGCTTAAATATCTCTGACAAATTTAGACTAACCCATGCATGACATATGAATTCTTTCTGGAGGTGGGGTCACCATGTTATTGTCGAGGGGCGACTTGTGATGAGTGCTGGAATTGGTCAAAGGGAACTGCCTAACACTGACACATAAGATGGTGCGTTAATGGGTCCCTTCAAATAGGGATGAAAGGGAGAGACATAAAACCTGTCCCCAACAAACCCCCAATATCGAGAGTAATAAGCTTGAAGATTACCAATGCTAGGGAATTCCAAGGTTAATAACAAATGAACAAAACAAGGCTCTGATACTGGGGTTGACCTTGGGGTACATATTGAGGCTGGGGTTGACCTTGAGGAATGTATTGTACCACAGGTATATACTGTCCTTGAGGTTGCCCCCTAGACGCAATTTGTGTCCTCACCCCGAATTCTACGGGATGTCCTCAACAATTCAGCCACGGAAACAATCTCAGGAGACTGGCCCCGAAGTCTACGGGACTGTCTCGGTAATTCCGCCACAGTTAAATACTTTTAACTACTGCACATGCAAACAAAGTAAAATCTCAAAGCAAACTGCCTAAAGTCTCTAAAGAACCAAATAAATTTGAAGCACACGCCTAAAGAATCTAGGGCATCAAACCAAGCACAAACAGTAGCCTTCCGGACCGAAAGCACTAGTTCGAGATGAAACCCAACATCGCCAGATTCAGTACAGAAGTGGCGGGTGGAACAGTTACCCCGGCAACCTGCTTAATGAATAGACAGGCACAAGTTCCTCCACTTTAACCGTCTCGAGTGAAGTGAACCCCCCGGAAAATCCAAGTGAGTCTAGCCGACGTCTGCTCCAAGTACAATGGGATCTTCCCTCCACCGTCACCTCGGTAGAATCCTAAAGATTATGGTCACTAAGGTTACCAACAACAACAAGTATACCTGGGGGAACAGTCTACACTCCGACAACACGCAAGGGCAGAGTATCAAGCTCAATCCCCTTGCCGACTCCTTGACAATAATCCAAGGTTTACCGACAAGTGACCCCTGGCTCCTCGACAATGGTTAATCTGAGTTTTACCATTTGTAATACGTGCATGTCTGGCGTTATTCCCAACGAGGGAGGATTGATCCCCTCACTTTTTCGGACATGAGCTTGTGCTTCTCCTTTAAGAGGAGCTTTCCCAGAGTATAAATGAAACAGCTGGATTTAATCTATCACAAGATAAGCTACTTGTTTGGTTTTGTTGTCTTGGAGAGTTTATTACTCTCCTACTCCAAGACACTAGCCTGATCTATATTGGTGTTTCAGAGCCCTAGTAAATAAAATGTTACTAAGTTGATTTTACTTTAAGCGTTAATTTTATGGCTTTCTTAAGACAAAAGGTAGTGGAGATGAAACTAGTGGTGTGTAGACTCGACTCTC